>SZWC01002569.1:146434-156640 GCA_023375785.1 Penium margaritaceum | reverse complement strand
TGTGTGTGTGTTTGTGTGTGTGTGTGTGTGTGTGTGTGTGTGTGTGTGTGTGTATCCTCACTCTCATGCAGGCAAAAAGCAGCTGTCACACGGCGACTACATGGACAAGGCAGCAAGAAGCAGCAGCGGCAGCAGCGGCGGCAGCGGCAAGGACAGTGCGCGAAGCAGTCGCCTTTCCACATCGGCTGGAGCCATCCCCGACTCAGAACTACCACCGCCGCCTACCATGCCACCACCCCCTTCCGCTTCCGCCTCTTCCACCACCACCGCCGCCACCACCACCGCCTCTGCCCGTTCATCGTAGCCTGTCTGTGTTGACCCGCCCTCCACTGCCCTGTCGCTTGTGGTATTCTGGAAGCCTCCACAGGCCTGAGTCAGGGCTCTTGTCCCGGAACCGCCACCGTCGCTGACACTGTCCTCAGGAATTTTGGTTCGACTTTCAGATTTCACTTTTGAACATGAAGTAATTAATCCATTCTTGATGTCGTGCAATTGGTATGTGCAAATTTCAGACCTGATTGTAGTGAGTGCTTTAGAACTTGCACAAGTCAGTTTTTTCAAAGAGAAATAGAGAAAGTGGGTAGTGGCAAGAGGGAGAAAAGAGTGAGCTCCACATGGCCAGGCGATTTCACTTGCAACCGAGGGGTTGCTCGGAAAAAGACTCGAGCTCTTTGTAGGCAGCGGCAGAATGCTGGCATGCACTCACTGTTGCGCCAGCTCAACTCATTCAGCAACCACAGTCATGGGAGCGAGAGGTTGGTGAAAAACACAGTTGATTGAGTAGAAAGAGTGAGAGTAACGAGAGTAAGAAACAAGCGATCTCTTATCCGCGATTGATTGGGCCACCCACTCAGAGAGTTAAGACTGGGGCCCAGTCGCCTCCCCGGATCGAACCAAACCGGTCGGCCAAGAGGCCACCGTGGTTTCTCACACATCAGAGCGACTGAGCGTGTGGCCCTGTAAGATCAGCAACCTGGGCAGTCACGAGACAGCAAGCACAGCATGCAAGGTACAAGACATCACAATCCACATCGACCACGAGCGCATGTGGTGCATGCATCTCTCATTGCATCTCTCATGTTTTATCCATCATATGGCTTATCACCAAATGTCTAGAGTAGCAAGATGTCAGCTCCAACAGAGCTGAGCTGAGAAGTTTCCGAGAACCTTCCTAACCACTTGCTGCGACACTAGGCGTCAGCGCCAGGTCAGTGTGTGACAACAGTCACAAGTTAAAAACAAAACTGCAAGGGTCTGGATTGGGACACGAACAGAGTGTCAGGAAACTCAATCTGAGTATAATTGCAGAGAGAGATAACAAATGACAGGTCCATGGCCTAAATACCTGCCGCGGTGCACAGCGGGTGTCGCACGCGGCGGTCCAAGAGCTGTCCTAAAAACGGCCCAAAACCACTGTTTTGGCCGTAACTCTGCGCACACATATTAGAATGCTACGCCGTCTAAACCTAGACGTGCAAGATAAAAAAACAGACGCTGCGACTGGTCACATGCATGCATCCATCATCAGACGGTGGACACGCAATGCAAAGACATGCAAATCGGGCTCATGGCCAGTCCGCCGAAAAAACTCCTGCAGGCCGCAGAAAAACAATAGGGAGTCTTGGCAGTGTCCGGGGCTCTGGAACGGTAGTCGGCCAGCTCCAAGCTAGCAGTCCGTCGCCCGTCGTCCCTCCGATGTCACCAGGGCCCGCCTCAGGGATCTGTCATGTCATAGCTCCTGGGTAAGTCCCTGGACGATCCGGAGTCCCGTCGGGTCGTCACGATCTCCAATGCGGCCACCGATCACCATCAGCTCCGGGTGCACCCGTAGCTGCCACGGCTGTGACTCATGACGGGTGGAAGCCACACATACCATGGTCGAGCCCACCGATCTTGCACCCGGCAGAGACAACAGTGATGCATGGCTCCATGGCTTCACTTATGCTCAGTCACCTGCAGGAGTGGTGTGTGTATGAGTGGAAGGAGTCAAGAGGTCACTTGCGTGTTTTGCAGACAAACCAACACTCCCCCATGATCCACAGACGAACAGTCCATACACCACATGTAGGAGTACAGCACAAGGGACAAACAAAGGATTGTCAACTCAGCCGGGTGCATCGCGTACACGTAACAAGCCAACTGCATGCACAGCTGCCTTGAACGTTTCACTACACAAAGCTTCGGTAAGGAAGTCTGCACGTTGTTGACGTGTGTCGACCCAGACGACCTGGACCTCTCTTGCGGCAATGCGCTCACGTACAAAATGATGCTCAATGTTGATGTGTTTTGTGCGTGAATGATGCATGCCATCATGCGCCGCAATTGCTTTGGTGCTCTGATTGTCGCAGTGCAACGTGATGCAACGGATCGACACGAGCAGCTGCTGAAGCAAGCAAGAAAGCGAGACACTCTCACACGTACCTGCGCCAAGGGTAACATACTTGGCCTCACTAAAGCTCCACGCAACCCTGCTTACCGCTTTTCCACAAGATAGCAGCTCCAACCACGAGAAAGATGTAACCGGTGCGACTACAAGCATCTGTATCGTGGGCCCAGTCACTGTTAGTGTATCCATCAATCACCACGGAGGGCTCTGACCTGTAGCACAGTCCCACACGTACAGAAGACAGTGCATAGCCAACGACCCGCAGTGCAGCCTCGACGTGCTTCTGTCGAGGTTGCTAGGAGAACTGTGCTAGGAAGTTGACTACGAAGGCCACGTCCGCTCTGGTGGTGGTGGCAAGGTACATGAGAGACCTAATCACATTGAGGTAATCTATGACCTCGACAGTCTCCCCCAGATGAGTCACGTCGAGTGACTTCAGGAGGCGCTGCCCGCCTGGCGTCATGGGTGTCCACGTAGTGGGGGTGTCAGTGAGCATGGAGGAGAAACGCTCCCCCAGGCTGCGAATGTAGGCAGCCTGATGGACGTGCAATGTCCGACGCTGACGGTCTCACTCAAGCTCCATGCCAAAAAAAACCAAGTAGGACCCAAGTCCTTCATTTTTTAGGTAGACGACAAAAGGTTTTCCACAGACTGAACTGCAGAGGGGCTGTGTGATGCAATAAGGAGGTAATCAATGTAGACCAAGACTGCAACCGAAGGCTGCGAGGGTGCACTCAGAAAGAGCGCAGGGTCCACGGTACTCCGACGGTAGCCACCCTTGTCAAGAGTGGCCGAGATGTCCAGGTTCCAGCGGCGAGGGGACTGCATGAGCCCATAGAGAGCATTACGCAGCCGCCAGACCTTGTTCGTGCCATCGGTGAAACCCGGAGGCTGCACCATGTAGATCTCCTCGTCAAGGCGTCTATGCAGGAATGCATTGTTGACGTCCATCTGTTCCAACTCCCAGTCATGCTGGGCGACCAGGCTCAAGAGAGCTCGAGCTGTGGTGTAACGTCCCACAACGGCGAATGTCTCGTCAAAATCGACGCCAGGGATCTGGGAGAACCCCTTGGCGGTGAGACGTGCCTTGTACCTATCGACAGTACCGTCGGGCTTCAACTTGTGTCTAAGCACCCAGCGAGCCGAGACGGCCTTGCGGCCTGGGGGGAGGTCAACAAGCTCGAAGACCTCATGCTCATCCAAGGCTGTGAGTTCCTCCTGTATGGCCTTCTCCCATAGGTCTGCATCAGCTGCCTCCCTCGCCTGGCGCACTGTGGTGGGCTCTGCAGGGATTGAGAGAAGACTGCTGGCCGCAAAGCATGCGGCAACATAGCTGGCGACTGAAGCATCCAAAGCACTGTGGAACTCATGAGCGACCAGTGCATAGCTCACTGCAGAGTTGGGGTGGACCACACCCACCGCCAGACCCAATGCATCAAGGCAAGTTGGTTTGGCTGTGGAGCCAGTTGGACTGGGAGTGGCACTAGAGCGAGTGCGACGCTGAGAGGGCTGAGCGGACCGTGTGACTGAGTGCTGTGGAAGTGGACGTGGCCGTCCCCCACAAGTGTAAGGCTCAAATGCAACTGGAGGCACATATGTGACCGGCGGTGTAACAGTCTCATCAGAGGTCACATGCGGCGGAACAGCGGCGGGCTGTGGAGGCGACTCAGGGACAGTGCAAGGAGGTGACCGTGCCACGGGATCCGCGGCCAGTGGGTAATCACTGAGAGGCACGGACACAGACGGAGAGGATGAAGAAGGAGAAGATGTTGTGGAAGGGTCGGATGAGGGTGCAAGAGGAGTGCTAAGCAAGGTGTCAGAGATGGGCACATGAGATGGGCCTCAAGAAGAAGGGGTCGAGACAACGAGTGGTGCGTTGACGAGAACAGAGGCTGGAAGAGACCCACCTCCCCATGCCGACGGAGCGAGGACAAGGAAGAGGGTGGAGAGACATGGGACATGTCTTGAGGAAAGACGTCCTCGAAGAAGAGGGTGTCGCGAGACTCAACAACGCGAGCACGATCGAGGTCCCAGAAGCGTCAGGCTTTGGACATGGAAGAGACCCCCAGAAAGGTGTACAAGCGAGCATGGGGACTAAGTTTGCCGTCACCAAGATCCTGAGGAAGCCAAACAGCAGCGAAACAACCCCAGACGCGAGCAAGGCGAAGGTCTGCATGACGATCAAACCATCGTTCGAATGGTGTGACATGGCGTGGGAGAGGACCGTGCGGAACACGGTTCTAAACCCATGTCATGTATGACATGGCTTCAAAAGAGAACATGGGTGGAAGGTCTGAGGCACTAAGGACAGTGCGAACACCATCGGCGAGTGTCCGGTTCCAACGCTCAGACACACCGTTTTGTTGGGGTGTATAGGGAGCAGTGGTTTCGACAGTCACACCGCGAGAGGATAGAAAACGAGAGATGGGACCAACAAATTCACCGCCACGATCACAACGAAAAACACAAAGATGACGACCACATGCGACTTTAGCCTGAGGTAACCAGGACTCAAGAGTGGAGCACAAATCACTCTTTTGCTTGGGGACAAAGACCCAACGCATGCGAGAAAAGTCATCTGTCAGACAAAGTACATAACGTCCGACACCTCCAAGAAAGTCATGAGGGAGTGGACCCATGACATCAGCATGCAACAAGTCAGGAGGGTGAGAAGTGCAAGACTCTGAAGTGCTGAATGGGGACCGATGCATCTTGCTCTGAGCACAGTTAAGACAGTCAGGAGGACAGGGAGTCGGGAATGTGGCAGCATCAAGGCCATCGGCACGATGAACACAAAGCAGGCTGTCGATGGCTGCGGTATGGATGTGGCACAGGCCGCGGTGCAGCAGATGTGCATGAGCGGGTGAGAGAGAGCGCGCGACATGCACATGGACAGCACTGGCAGGAGATGGTGCAAATGTGGGGACTCGGAACAGACGATCATGGCGTGTGCCTTGCAAGAGAATGCGGCCAGATGTGCAGTGCGAGATAGAGGCAATGCCATGACTGGACGAGAAGTCCATGTCCTGGTCGTCGAGTGTCATAACAGAGAGAAGACTCAACTCGAGCGATGGAACGTATAGGACATCCGGCAAGAACAGTTCCCCCCCACAGCCAACAAAGCGTACAACACCAACCCCTTGGACTGGGAGCAATTTGCTAGAGCCAGTGCGGACGAAGTGGATAGAGCCAACAGGCCCAAGGGAGACAAAGGACGTGCGTGACGAGGTCATGTGGTGGGTGGTACCTGAATCAAGGATCCAGAAGCCACCCGACGCACGGATAGTGGAGGGGTCACGACTCACTGCGGTGACGGCTACGTGACGAGAGAAGCGCTGATCACAGGCGGCAAGGCAACAAGGCAGACACATTGACTGCCACTCCTCAATCCACGAGACATCGGGGGAGAGCAACCGAGAACATGACCGGACGAACAACCACGTAACGCCCCATCAGCAACACACGCAAGAGGCTCCGACCCAGAGCCTTCACTCTCACCTCCCTGATCACGAAGGTGGTGCTGATGAACGGCGTGAGACAATGCTGCGCCCAACTGACATTCGTAGTCAGGAGGATCCATTGTGATGACCACCCCAGAAGATGGGGGATAGGATGGAGACGCGCAGCTGGATGGAGAGTAGGCGCCAGACGGCGGGCCGTAGAAGATGGGCCCACCATACCCCGGGGGCCAACCCCAGGGTTACGAGAGAAGGGATGGAGAAGCAGCGGTGTTGTACACGGCAGCGTCGATGGCGGCAGGTGCCCCTCTGCCAGAGGGAGCAAAGGAAGAGGTGGATGAGGTCGTGCAAGAGGCGCCCCCGGAACCACCAGAGGAGCGCGCCCAGTGTGCGTGCATGGAGGAGGTGAGGCACTCGTTGTCCGGTGGTGATGAGCACTTGGGTACAGAATGGCTGACAAAACCATAGTTCCAGCACGTAACAACGCTGGAGGTGGAAGGTGATGAGGAGGTGTTGTTAGTACTTTTGCCCTTGCCACGGCCGCCTTGGCCGCCAGAGCCCGATCCGCTGTTGCCCTTGTCCAGACCACGACCACAGCCTCCCACCCCCACTCTGGTTAAGAAGAGTTGTGGCCGAGGTGAAGGGAGAAGAGGAGGAGGTAGAGGATGATGATGTGGAGGGGAGTGCAGTGGTGGCTGCTGTAACTACTGCACAGTGAATCCGTTTGTTTTGAAGAGCGCTCCACCAGTCGTTGAGGCATTGGGATGTGAACTTCCAAAGGGCTCCACTGCCTGGTGGTGAATCAGCACCCACTGACTCGGCCGCAAGTCTCTCAAGATCAGAGGCTTTTACCTCTCTGAAGATGTCAGAGAGTTCAGGAATGAGGCCGTTGACGATGGAGAGAGCAGGAGGCAGTTGGCCAGGGGCGGCCATGCCAAGGTCCTTCAGGAGACGAAGGCTGCGGGCCCAGTAGGCATCTGCAGTCTTGTCTGCGCGTGTGGAGAGCGTGTTGAACTGGACAGTGAGGATGCTTTGTGCGGCATGCCCCGTGACAGTTGTGCGGTGCGTGATGAGAGCATAGGCGCCAACAGGGTTTGCAAGGGTGCGGCGAGCAGTGTCAACGTTTTAGGACCCTATCTCATCAGTGAGATCATCAGGTTCGGCGCGAATGAGAGCGCACACAGCACGCACAAACTCAGAGGCAGTGGGTACAAAGGGAGGATTAGCAGCGGGATTGGGCATATGATTGTACTCCCAGAGCTGCTTGCCTTGTTCCCAAGCAATGAAGCAGACTTCCCATGAAGAAAAAGAGAGGTTAGGAGTGAAGTGCGGTGGCACTGAGTCAAAGTCGGGTTTGCATTGGGCGGGGTGTGAAATGGCTTTGGCTGCGGCGGCTCCTGCTGCTACCGCCACAGCAAGTGAGTTGGAGGATACACAGCCAGAGGTGTTTGAAGCGGAAGCAGAAGAGGTGGAGAATGCAGCAGCAATGTCAATAGCGGCTGACGCGGCAAGTGTAGTGCGCAAGACAGGTTGCAAGCGGTCAAGCAGAAGATCTCCAATGTGGTTGGCGAAAGTTTCCTGATCGCCCTGTTCCGTGTGCAACTTTTCTTTTGCCACACACTATGTAGTGAGGGCTGCTTGAAGAGCAGCACACTCTTTGTGCACTTCTTCCTACAGTGTCACATACTGGTCTTCGTCGACAGGCATGATGGGTGAAAGTCAGTCAAGAAGATTTTGGCAGCATTTCCCTTGCCCCAGTGGGCGTGGGAAGTAAGGAAGAGCTCCCCTCAGCCTGGCTGAGTGGAGCTGCAGAGCAGTGTGAATGCAAGAACACGGCCACAAGAAAGGAAAGGGAGGAAGCAAACGGGGTGCCCAAGCAGCAAGAGGCTGGAGGCTCACCAATGCTAACGCTGTAGTGCAAGCAGTGGTGGTAATGCCGATGCTGCAGAAGCAGCAAGAACTGCCACTGAGGACGAGGTGGTGACAATGAGACACGCAACTCCAGCAAGCGCGGCACTTGTGAGGGTGGAGAAGGCAGCTACTGCTGTGATTGCGACACGAATCTGAGGGCCAAAAAACGATGACGTTGAAGCAGGAGACACGTGGGATGTGGAGACCTGGATGGAGGTGACGGCGCTGGAGAGAGCAGTAGCCGCTGAGGCTGTAGCTGCTGCGACTGCACTAGCTGCTGCTGCCACCTGTGTAGCAATGTTAACTGCTGCAGCTGCAAGGTGACCCTGGTTAGAGGCTGCTGCTGCATAGGCCTCAACAGCTCTGCCAGCAGCAGTGCTGGCAGGTGCACGAGCAACATGTGATGCAACAGCAAAAGTAGATATGACAGCAGCACAGGAGACAAGTGTTGCTTCCAGAGCAGTCAAAACATCAGGTCCAGGTGATGCGGCAGCAGTCTGAGACGCGACGGGGGACGCTGTACAACTCGAGGCTGCCTCAGCTTGCTCTGTAGGGGCTGCCACTGTAGCTGGAGCTGCTGCACCTTGAGCAGCACGCTGGCTTTGCCGACGTGTTCTATGGGAAATGGGAGATCTTACCGGAGATGAGATGTGACGTTCTTCACCTGGCGGCCCCGTAGTTGGTGCGTTTTGAACGGTTGGGGAGTCGTCTGTGGCTGACTCACAGTAGGCGGCGTATACTGCAGCGTCTTCACGCTCCTCGTCTTCTGTTGGATTGTAGTCTTCCCGGGGTGGTACCCAGGGCTGTCACAGCGGCGGCGGAGACGCGCCCACGTCGCGATGTCTTCCTCCTCCTCGTGACAATCAATGAGTTCATCGAGGCGTGAGCGATCAACTGCCCCCCTTGGAGTGGTAGGGGCGGTTCCAGTGTTGGGTGGTGCAGCCAAGGCTGCAGGTGAGGCCGCAGAAGCGGCTGATGGTGCTGCTGCTTGTTAGACAAGTGAGAAGAAAATCGCATGACAGAAAATTTGTGGGGCTGTTGAAAACTGGTCAGCCGTGCAAGATAGCCTCGGTGTCACGCTGATGTAGAATCGTGGGACTACAGTCAGCAACACTGTGGTGCTGTTGGGGTGCTGAGAGCCCGGAAGAACGAGGGCAAGCACTGCAGGCTGATGAGCCGCAGACGCGGCTGCTGTTGCTGCTGTTCGCCAAGAGAGGAGGGGACGGTGCGCAGGGAAAAGGACCTGCTGGGCTTCGGAGCTGCTAGAGACACAGCAGACCGGAGGACAGTACACCTGCTGAGATATGCTAGGATCAAGACCCTTGTGAGCCTAGGCAGCACTGTGCCGAAGGATCACGTGACAGCCGACTAGCAGCACTGTGGCGCTGCTGACGTGCAGGGAGCCTGGACGAGAAGTGACAGGTGTCGCAGTAAGAAATGAAGCAAGACTGCTGACCTACAGCTGTGGGGGCGCTGCGGGCCGAGGCGAGATTGCCGTGGTAGGGAAAAGATGCACAGGCGGGTAGAGGTGGCACGATCAGCCGCGAACGCGTCACTATGGAAGTTGCATGTGCCGGGTAAGAGTCCACTGTGGATCGCTTAAGTGGAGGGTTCTCTCCCTCCAGCTCTGATACCAATAGGCAACGGCAGAATGCCGGCATGCACTCACTACTGCGCCAGCTCAGCTCATGCAACAACCACAGTCATGGGAGCGAGAGGTTGGTGAAAAATACGCTTGATTGAGTAGCGAGAGTGAGAGTTACGAGAGTAAGAAACGAGCGATCCCTTAGCCGCGGTTGACTGGGCCACCGACTTGAAGAGTTCGAAGAGGGGCCCAGTCGCCGCCCCATGGTCGAACCAAACCGGTCGGCCAAGAGGCCACCATGGTTTCTCACACCTCAGAGCGACTGAGCGTGTGGCCCCGTAGGATCAGCAACCTGGGCAGTCACGAGACAACAAGCACAACATGCAAGGTACAAGAAACCACAATCCACATTGACCACGAGCGTATGTGGTGCATGCATCTCTCATTGTATCTCTCATGTTTTAGCCATCATATGGCTTATCACCAAATGTCTAGAGCAGCAAGATGTCGGCTCCAACAGAGCTGAGCATGGTCAAGCCCACCGATCTTGCACCAGACAGAGATGCCAGTGATGAAAGGCCCCATAGCTTCAGTTATGCTCAGTCACCTGCAGGAGTGCTGTGTGTATGAGTGGAAGGAGTCAAGAGGTCACTTGCGTGTTTTGCAGACAAACCAACACTCTTCACTACCCTGCGATTGAATTCCCATATGTTGACAGAAAGAAGCCCGTAGCGTTTTGTCTTGGGGGTCACACCCGGGCTAGCATTGTAACAAACCTCTCCTTCCCTGTAGGTAGCAAGAGAGACGGGGGAGGGGGGGAGAGAAAGAGAGAGAGAGAGAGAGAGAGAGAGAGAGAGAGAGAGAGA
>SZWC01002569.1:132130-145870 GCA_023375785.1 Penium margaritaceum | reverse complement strand
AGAGAGAGAGAGAGAGAGAGAGAGAGAGAGAGAGAGAGAGAGAGAGAGAGAGAGAGAGAGAGAGAGAGAGAGAATGGACAAGCTAGGCAGCAGGTTGGGGCAGGAGCATTGCTGATGCAGCATACGGGCTTCCACGCTCGTTGCTTAAGTCTGCTGCCCCCTCATTCTGCTGCCCTAGAGTCTCGGTTTGGAAGCTTTGGGTTTGTTACTCACAAATGTGCGCGCCAGTGTTAGCGCCAGAAAGCGGCTGAAAACTGAAAGTGACTGATTAAGAATGAAGAATGAGCAACAATGGGAGACCCCTCCAAGTTCTAGCTCCCCCCCTCCCCCACACATCTGTAGAGCTTGTTACTCAGCTAACCAGCCAATCAGAAATTAGACCTAGAACTATTTTCTGGCAGGCAGGGTTTCTCAATGAGCCCTGCAAGACAGCCGACAGCCCAAAACCCGGGCGTCATCCGTTTTGCTTGAAAACTGGACCATAACATAATGCCAACGCTGCGAACGCAGTCGTGCGGTTTTAAACAGCTAGAAAAATAGCAGCAAAGAGTTATGGCTGCCCAAACCCAGGCAGTGCATACAATGCTCCATGATGCCAAATAGTGCCACGCAACATGCGACATGGACCCTGGGCGGAGCATGACGTTGCAGACGCATTGTTACAGTCAGATCCAGCGCCTGATGCATGTAGAAAGCATCTGCGGTGGCAGTGACCGCCGGCGGCCCGACTGCCAAGGAGGCCTAGAGATGGAGCTGAGCACGTCGCCAGAGAGAGGAGGCTGTAGCGAATTGCGAGTAGGCTTCAGCGTGCGTCGGCTCCACCGGACGACACTCCAGCAGCGTCGAGTCTTGCCGTCAGTCATCTGCATGCCAATGTACACAAGCCGGGAGGAGGCAACAGAGCACAATGAGGATGCGTACAAATCAACACTACTCCATGACTCACAGGTGTAGTGCACATGGGCGTGCAGAGACACAGTCAACAGTCAGACTCCTCCAAGGCATGCAGAGACGCAGGCAGGGACAAAGAGCGCAACCCACGGATGCACACCGACCGAACTCACAACCTTCTTGAACGAATCACGCTTCAGTGCCATGGTCAAGAAGTAAGCCAGCTGCCGTGCTTTCTCAACCCACACAATGCCGATGCTGCCGTCGTGCAAAAATGAACGCACATAGTGATACTCAACGTTGATGTGCTTTGTGCGTGTGTGATGCACGCCGTCATTGTCGGTGATGGCCATGGCACTCTCATTGTCACAATGCAATGTGATGGATGCGACGGACAGACGCAACTTGGAAAACAGGCAACGCAACCACACACTCCCATACGCGCATGAGCTAAGGGCCACATACTCAGCCTCGGCAGTGCTGCGTGCAATTCAACCGTGCTTGCCACTACGCCAGGACACAGCCATGCCATCGATGAGAAAGATCCAGCCTATTTGACTCTTACCGTCCGGACTGCTGGCCCAGTCACTGTTGGTGTATCCCACCGCGTTAACAAACGGCTGGCGGGGGAACATGAGAACCCGCCGAGGAGTAGAGACAACATAACGCAGAACTCGGATCGCGACCTCGAAGTGGAGGTGACGTGGCTCCTAAGAAAACTAAGCCAGGAGGTTAACGGCGAACGCGATGTTTGGGTGCGTCGTCGTCGCCAGGAACATCAGTGACCCGATGACTCGCAGATACGTGGTCACGACAACTTGCTCCCCTACATCGGCTGGGTTAGGACTCTTCAGCTTCACTTGGCCATGAGGTGACATGGGTGAAGATGCGCTTGGTACGAGGGGTAGGTCCTTGGTGAAGCGAGTGGACAGGGTCTGCACATAGGCAGCCTGGTGGACGTATAGGATACCCTAGGAGTGATCATGCTGGAGCTCCATGCCCAGGAAGACTCGGGCAGACCCGAGATCCTTCATGTGGTAGCCACTGTGCAGCAGGTCCTTGACACGGTGGATGGCAGCCATGTTTGGCGACGCAATGAGGAGATCGACGATGTAGACCAGAACATTGGCAAAGGTCTGGCCTTGCGGGCTGACAAATAGTCCGGGGTCAGCAGTGCTACGCACGAGGCCACTGCGGAGGAGCGTGCTGCTGATCTCCTGGTTCCAGCACCAAGGCGACTGCTTCAGGCCATAAAGGGCCTTCCGCAACCGTCAGACTCTCCCAGTGCCGTCATCAAAACTTGGTGGCTACACTATGTAGAGCTCCTCACCCTCCAGCGAGCTATGGAGGAAAGCGTTGCTCACGTCCATCTGATGCAGCTCCCACCCATGCTAGGCAACCAGGTTGAAGAGCGCCCGGCTAGTGAAAAACGACCAACAAGGATGAAGATCTGGTCGTAATGGACCCCGAGGACCGAAGCGAACCCCTTGGCTGTGAGGCGGGCCTTGTACTTGTCCAAGGACTCGTCCGGCTTCCATTTGCACCGGAAGACCCACTTGGCACCGATGGCCTTCCAAACTGGAGGGATGTCGACGAGGTCATAAACGTGGTGCTCCCCAATAGCAGTGAGCTCGTTGGCATAGGCAGTATCCCAATGCGCGGCCTCAGGAGAGGCTCAGGCCTCACGTAGGGTGCCTAGGTTCTCTGGGCGCACTAAGGAGCGGACTGAAAGAGTGTGTGCATCTCGAGCTCCAGGTGGGATGCGTGCGAGTGAAGCCACGACGGCATGCCGATGCTTGTCATGGAGCATGGCGTAGCCCAGTACGCAGCCCGGGTGAAGGTCTGCAATGATGGCCGACGTGGTCAGGCCGAGGGCCTTGGTGCCAGGGTCCCCACTCATGACCGTAGGAGTGGAAGAGACACGTGGAGGGACAAGGGGCCGAGGTGCCATAGGGCGCGGTGCGGCGGTATGCGCGCTCACTGACGGCCTGGGTCGGAGGCTACATCCTGTCAACCGGCCTGAGGCAAACGGACCAGAAAACAGGGCCGACAGAATAGCACCTGCCATCCGCTCCTAGCATTTCAACTAGGAGAAGATATCACCCTCAGTATCACGGTTCCACACTAAGCAGCTCCTAGGCAATCACTTGCTAGCAACTATGTCCACTTAACACTTGGTCACTTTCGCGCGAGGTGCTAGTCAAAGACTAACTCCTGGGGCCTAGACCAACCAGTGTCTTCTTCATACTGTTCCTTAGTTGGAAGACTTTGGAAGGAGCATCTAAGGCCAGTTTGTGTAATTAGAATGAGGAATGAGCCTGGTACATATAGTCCTAGGCCAGGCTTTTGAGGTGTGTGGGTAGTGGCACTTTTGGGGTGGCCACTTAACACCACCTCACCAGCTCGCCAAGTGGCGCATCCAATGACCACCAAGTGGCGCATTCTCCTCATGCATGGAGAAATGTCTAAGAAACTGCCCCTGTGCAGGAGGGTCAAAAATTTCCTGTGCACATCAAGGCTCGATCACACGACCTGTTGTCCCTAAGTCCAACATGCTACCCATTGCGCTACACTTCTGGTGTCTTGCTTGGATTTGCACCACAAACAAGGTTTGGGGGTCTTACTCCAAGGGAGTAGTGCATGCCCAACCTGTCCGTTAAGCCATAGGAGTGGCCATGGGGCAAAAAGGAACAGCAATCTCTCCCCTGCACCTTAGGCCACGTGCTCTGGTATTATTCTTCTGCATGAACATGTAACTGCGTGTTGTGTCTGTGCACGTCAGGTTTCTCGCTCTTTAGTTCTCATGTCCTGCGTCCACCATGCCGATTCCTCGAGCGTCTGCAACATGCAAGTCGCTGTCTAGTGGCTTAGTCAAGAAGTCTTCAAGCATTTTCTTGATTGATACGTGCTCTAGTTCCACGACACCCTTGGCGACAAGGTCACGTGAGTAGTGGTACCGAATGTCGATGTGTTTCGTACGCCGAGAGATCATGTCGTCCTCTGCCATAGCGATGGCACTTTGGTTGTCGATGCGGATGACCGTTGCTTCCTCTTGTGGTGCCTTTATCTCATCAAGAAAACCGCGAAGCCATTGTGTTTCCTTGCACAATTTAGAGAGTGCAATGTACTCCGCCTCAGCAGTAGAAAGCAAGACGCAGCCCTGCTTCCTACTTGCCCACGAGACCGTACCACCGTTGAGAAGAGAGAAAAACCCTGAGGTGGACATCCTGTCGTCAATCCGCCCTCCCGAGTCCGCATTACTATAGCATGTCAGTCGCAGCGAGTCTGATCCTTCTAGACCTCCAAACCGAAGTCCCATGTGCCGAGTCTTTCGGAGGTAGCAAAAATCCGCTTCACAGCTTGCCAATGTTCTGGCCCAGGGTTGGCCACAGACCTGCTCACCTGGCCCACCGCATTATCAATGTTAGGTCGCGTTCCCACCATCGCATACATGAGACCACCAATGGCGGACTGGTACAAATGTTTTGCATCTCCCGCTGGTCCGCCTCATTTCTTGGTGACATGGAGCAGGAGAGCTTACTGTCGGAGGGCATGGGGGTGCTGACATGTTTGCAGTCCTCCATGTTGTAGCGTTTCAAGACGTCCATGATGTACTTGGTTTGGTTGAGCTCGATGGTGTCTGCTTTGCGGTTGCGGTGAACAGCAATCCCGAGGTAGTACTCGAGAGGTCCCATGTCCTTAATCTTAGACCTGCTGGCCATATATCTCTTGAGGTACGTAAGTGCCTTCTGCGAGAAAGAACACATGATAAGATCATCCACGTACAACGCCACAAGCAGCAACCCATGTTCGTCCTCCCGCACATAGACTCAAGGGTCATTCTTGCAATGTGCGAAGGAGATCTCAGCCATGAAGTTGTCCATCTCCTTGTACCAGATCCGTGGGGCCTATTTCAGCGCGTACAATACCTTCACCAGCTTGCACACCTTACCCTCGGGTGCTTTGACACCTTCCGGTACCTCCATTAGCACCACCTTGTCGAGCTTCCCATAAAGGAAGGCTGTCTTCACATCCATCTGGTGGATCTCAAGGTCCTCGGCGGCAGCGACGGCAAGCAGGGACCTGATGGAGGCAAACCTGACGACCCGTGCGAAGGTCTCATTGTACTCAGACCCTGCGCGCTGTGAGAATCCTTTCGCCACCACCCTTGCCTTGTACTTGTTGATGCTATCATCTTGTTTCCGCTTCAACCTGAGCACCCACTTTGAGCCCACCACGTGAGCGTTAGCGGGTCTGTCCACCAGCACCCATGTGCCATTTTCTTTGATGGACGCAAGCTCGCTGTCCACTGCCTCCTTCCACTTGGCCGCATCGGGCCTTGCCAGCACCTCAGCCACAATGAGTGGCTCTCCCTGAGCCAAACAGGACCAGCTCAGTCCAGTCCAGCTGCCGGTGTCAGCATCGTACTTTGGAGTTTGTTTCCTTTATCGTGTGCTACGACATTGCATTGCTGGTGGATCTTCGCAATGTTGTTGCTCCTGTGCTGCTGGCTGCCCTAATGTTAAGTTTTCTTCTTTTGAAGAGCCACTAGCCTCCGAGCAAGTTTCAGAGGCCTCGGACGTCTCCGACTCTGTTTCGGAGCTCGCCGCTTCATCAGCCTGCGCAGCCGCTCTCCCTGCCACACCACTGTTCGTCACGGCCTGCCGCACTGGCACCACTTGCCAGTTTTTGGGAGTTTGATCTCCTGACTCCAGCAGGACCAACCACTCTCCCTGTTTTGGAGCTTTTGTGGGATCAAGCATCTCTTCCTTGCCTGGTTTCCTTTCATCAAAGGTTACGTCCCGGCTGGTGATGAGTCTTCTTCCTGCCAGTTACCACAAGTGGTACGGCTTGTGGACTGTCTCATAGCCCGCCATAACGCACTTTCGCGCTCTTGCATCCACCTTGCCCGCACCCTCACCCGCCTGGACCTTTTTCCGATGCGGTGCAGCCAAATCCTTTCAGGTGTGATGCGTCTGGCTTCTTCCCTGACCAAACGTCTTGTGGCGTCATCTGTTGCTTGCCCTTTTTCTTTCCGCTCCTGCCCAGAGCAGCCACAGGAGTCAAGTTGACGAGATAGCATGTCGTTCTTGCTGCTTCCGTCCAGAACCGTAGTGGAAGCTTTGTATCAAAGAGCATGCTATGCACCATGCCGAGGATGGTCTGATTCATCCGTTCGGCAACACCATTGCTCTGCGGCGTGTAAGGCGTTGTGTGCTGGTGGTTGATCCCATGTTACCGCAACCAACCCTTGCATGCCTCATACTCTCCACCGTTGTCGCTTCCCATTGCTTTGAATTCCTTTCCATTCTGCTGCTCCACCATGGCAACAAACTCCTGCAATGTTTCTCTCCGTTTGTTTTGAGGAAGAAGATCCACACCTTGCGGTTGTGGTCATCGATGAAGGTAAGAAAATACTTGCTACCACCGTTTGACGCCGTGCAAAAGGGTCCGCACACATCGGTGGGAATCAGGTAAAGGGTTGATTCTTCTCGGCGACCGTTGCGCTCAAAGCGTGTTTGCTTGGTCTTGCCTTGGAGGCAAGATTCACACAAGCTGCCACACCCAACCGCATCCTTCTTGCAACCATCCATTCCACGGACCAACTGTTGTTGTTGGATGGCTTGGAGCGTTCTGTTTGCAACATACCCAAAGCGTCTATGCCAAAGATCAGTGTCTTCGTCCTTTGCCGCAGAGGATGTATTTTCAGTTTTTGTTGGTGTGCTCGCCTGCGTTGGTGCCGAGACCACTGCCTCCGCCACACCCGCATGACCCTTGTCTTCCGAGCTCTTTGTTGCCGTTGTCTGCAGTACGTAGAGCCCTTCAACCCGTGGGACCTGTGCCACGAGATCTTTGTTGGCATAGAGGACCTTGATGTCCTTGTTCCTGGCGATGACTGCCTTCTTCTGCATGAACACCACCGTCATGTTGTTGTCTGTTATTCTTTACACGGACAGGAGGTTTGCCGCAAGGAGGGCATGTAGACCACATCACGTAGCCCTAGATCCTTCTCTGCACCATTGAGGCTGATGCTCACCAGCTTTTCTCCCACGCCCTTTGCGTTCACAACGCTACCGTTTGCGCATCTGAACCGCCGCTCGGTGAGGCCAATGGAGAATAATCCAGCCTGGTTGTTGCTGGAGTGATGATGGGTGCCAGAGTCGAGCCCGAAAGCTCCTGGCCTGAGCAGCGCTGCTCCATTTTCCGGAGGCGTGCTCTGTGCCATTATGCTGGTGGCTTCTTTGCCACCCTTTTTGCTGCCTTTGTTCCCACCGCTTCCGCCGTCTTCCTTCTTTTGCAACCTGAACTCTCTTGCCCAGTGCCCAGGTTTGCCGCAGTTGCGGCAGTTGCCCTGTCGCCTGGGAGCCTTGCCGCCAGTTTTGCCTCCACTACCACCGCTTCCACTGCCGCCTTTCTGACCAGAGGCTGACCCTTTGCTCCCGCGGCCACCATAGCGTGCGGCATAGGTTGAGGAGTTAGCCTCACTTCCGCTACAGCACATGGCCTCGTTTTGCACGTACTTGGACACTACTGTGTACGTCAGGTCATCCTCCTTCCAGCCGCCCATGACGGTGATCATTGGGCTCTAGCTCTCCGGTAGCGCCATGAGGAGGATCATGGCTTGCATGTTTTCGTCAAGGTCCCAGTTCATCTGGCGAGCCTCGCCAAGGAGTCCTTCATACTCCTGTAGGAATTCGGGGATTGATTCGCCCGCATTCACCCGCATGCTGATCAGCCGTTGTAGGATGAATAATCTGTTTGCGAGGGAGGTGGATTGGTGCACGCGCTTGAGCTCACCGTAAGCTTTGGAAGCCAGTGTGTACCCGGCAATGATGGGAACATAATTCATAGCAATCGCGTTGCTGAGGAATGACATGACAATATCAGTTCGTTCCATCCATGCCTCATGCTCCGGTGAGCCCATGGCAGGAACGTGCTCCTCTCCCTTTCGAAGATTGATGAAGCCGCACACTTTCATTGCTAGTTCGAACTGCCATCTCCAGAGCGGAAAGTCGTTCCCCTCAAAGACAGGGATTTCCCCCAAAGATCAGAGACCTTGCGGCAGTGCGGTAGCACTCACGGTTGCTCCAGTGGTCTGACCTGTGGTAGCCACTGTTGAGTTTGAGGACTGCCCTACGACAGCCCCTGTTGCGTTTGAGGACTGCCCTGCAACAGCCCCACCGTTCCTGATGGGCCAGCCATTTTAGCTGCCCCCCCTTTTTTTTTTGCAATCTGCGTCTCTCCTACGTTGAGGCTGATGTAGGCTGATGTTAGCTGATGTCTGCTACCGGTCTAAAGGTGCAGTCCTGTTGCTTACCCCTCAGCTGATGTGTACCTGCAGACACAGAAGACCATTCACACCAGCACACCCAAGGACTTGCCTCCAAGGGTAGAACTTTTCCTCGTTGGGACCCGAGGGTCTTGCCTCCAAGGGCAGAGCTTGTCCTTGGTCCCTGTGTGCTGAGTGCAAGCCCA
This sequence comes from Penium margaritaceum, assembly GCA_023375785.1. Classification (NCBI taxonomy): domain Eukaryota; kingdom Viridiplantae; phylum Streptophyta; class Zygnematophyceae; order Desmidiales; family Peniaceae; genus Penium; species Penium margaritaceum. Next base: position 137,503 of record SZWC01002569.1, on the reverse strand, counting down.
GCCGTTGGAGCTGATGAAGCAGATGGAGCTGATGGAGCTGATGGATCTGACGTGCGCACATGGAGAGAGCGTACCAAAAGCTTAGCAAAGCGTGCCTTACAACTGGTCAGTGTGGGCCCATAATCCTTTGTCAACCGGCCTGAGGGAAACGGACTAGAAAACAGGGCCGACACAATAGCACCTGCTGTCCGCTCCTACCGTTTCAGCTAGGAGAAGATATCACCCTAAGGATCAGAGTTCCACACTAAGCAGCTCCTAGGCAATCACTTGCTAGCAGTTGTGTCCACTTAACACATGGTCACTTTCGCGCGAGGTGCTAGTCAAAGACTAACTCTTGGGGCTTAGACCAACCGGTGTCTTCTTTATACTGTTCCTTAGTTGGACAACTCTGTGAGGAGCATCTAAGGCCAGATTGTGTAAGTAGAATGAGGAATGAGCCTAGTACATATAGTCCTAGGCTTGGCTTCTGAGGTGTGTGGGTAGTGGCACTTTTGGGGTGGCCACTTCACACCACCTCACCAGCTCGTCAATTGGCGCATCCAATGACCGCCAAGTGGCACATCCTCCTCATGCATGGAGAAATGTCTAAGAAACTTCCCCTGTGCAAGAAGGTCAAAAACCTCCTGCGCACATCAAGGCTCGATCGCAAGACTTGTTGTTCCTAAGTCCAACATGCTATCCGTTGCGCTACACTTCTGATGTCTTGCTTGGATCTGCACCACAAACAAGGTTTTGGGGAATTACTCCAAGGGAGCAGTGCATGCCCAACCTGTCCGTTAAGCCATAGCAGTGGCCATGGGACATAAAAGAAGAACACCTCATGGGCCGCACGTGTAGCGTGGTAGGGCAGGAGATGGCACCGAGTCGGACGGGCTAACAGAGGCGGACAGGGCTGCTCACACGAAGGGACCAGCGGACGTGATTGGGGCTGCTGGCCTTGACGGGCTAGCGGGCGTGACTGGGGCTGCCGGCCCAGAGGAGCCAGCGGGCGCGACTGGAGCTGATGGCCCGGAGGGGTCAGCGGGTGCGACTGGGGCTGCCGGCCCGGAGGGGCCAGCGGGCGTGACTCAAGCTGCTGGCTTGGAGGGCCAGCGGGCGCGACTGGAGCTAATGGATTGGAGGGGCTAGCAGGCGTAACCAGAGCTGCTTGCTCGGAGGCACCTGCGGGCGCTCTAGAGCTACTAGCCCTGAGGGGCCAGCGGACGCAACTGGAGCTGCTGACCCGGAAGGGCCAGCGGACGCGACTGGGGCTGTTGGCCCGGAGGGGCCTACGGGCGCGACTGGAGCTACTGGCTCAGAGGGACTAGGTGATGTGTCACCTGGAAGCATCAGGACGGAGGACGGAATCACCACTCCCCACGCGACGAGAGGGACACGGAGGAGCCGGAGGGAATAAGATCACGGGAAAACAACTCCTCAAAGAAGAGGGCATCACAGGACTCGACAATGTAGTGCCATGATGGATCCCACAAACGCCACGCCTTGGACTGACGAGAGACGCCAAGAAAGGTGCAAAGACGTCCGCGGGAGGCGAGCTTGCCGCCCTGCTGTGGGACGGGCAGCCACACAATGGCCACGCAGCCCCAGATGCGAGCCGGGCGGAGGTTTGTGCGCTGACCGCACCAGTGTTGGTATGGCGTGGACTAGCGGGGAAGGGGTCCGTGGGGCATCAGGTTCCGGACCCACGTCATGTAGGCCATGGCTTCAAAGTAGAAGTCATCGGAGAGACCAGACTCAACCCGCATGGTGCGGATGGCGTCGGCCATAGTGCGGTTCCACTGCTCGAGGAAACCATTCTGAGCAGGCATGTAGGGCGCTGATGTCTCATGGTGGACACCGTGGGAGGCGAGAAAAGTCGTGGTTTCACCCATGTACTCACCACCGCAATTGGAGTGAAAGCAGCGAAGAGATCGACCACACTCGCGCTTTGCAAGTACAAGCCAGTCTTGAATGGCACGGGCGACAGCGCTCTTCGGTTGAAGGCAGAAGAACCAGCGGTAGCGAGAGTAGTCGTCGGTGAGGGTGAGGACATATTGGCCATGCTCGCCGACGGCCTCGGTAGGGAAAGGACCCATGACATCGGAATGGACCAGGTCTAGAGAGACAGACGCACGGGAGGAGGACTGAGGGTATGTGGACCGGTGCATCTTGCCCTGAGCGCAATCAATGCACTCTGTGGGGCATGACCAAGGGAAAGTGTCCGGGTCAAGGCCCTTGGCCGGCTGGGTGTGGAGCATGCTGTCGACGATTGTAGAGTGGATGGCAAAGGCGGCGGTGCAAGAGGCGGTTGTGCTACTGAGAGAGAGTGCTGGTGACAAGCATATGGCCTGTGGCGGTCGACTGGGAGGGGGCGGAAGGAGAGGATGACAGACAAGGGACGTACCACAGGTTGCCACGGGTAGTGGCGTGAAGAACGACAAGACTGGATGGACGCAACGGGAGAGTTCCAACACCACGCGAGTACACAACGTTCATGCTCATGTGATGAAGGGCAGTAACGGACAGGAGGATGTGCTTAAGACCTGGGACGAAGAGGACATCGGTCAAGAACACATCACCGGCGGGACCACGGAAACGAACGACGCCAACGAAGCGGACAAGTAACACCTGTCAGCCCATCCGGACACCAGATACATTGCCAACAGGACCAAGCATAGTAAAGGCCTCGCGAGAGGCTATCATGTGATGCGTGGCCCCGGAGTCAATGATCCAGGTCTCGGCAGGGTGTTGGACCGGAGTCGCCAGATCACTAATAGTCATGTGGCATCAAGCAAGAGACGAAGACGCCGTGGAAGGGGACGTGAACCAAGACTGCTAATCATCATGCCACGCGACATCGTCATGGGGGGGGCAGAGGAGACCACGGAAGACGACGAGACAAACGAGGAAGCAAGACATGACCATAGCTCAATCTCAATCATGCAGGGAAAGTGAGTCGAGCAGGAGGTGACGGAACTCGCACTTCCCTAGGGGGGAGGGCAAGGTAGGCTGAGTTGGAGCACGATGAACTGCTCCAACTGACGCTCATGCGTAGATGGCCCAAAAGTGTAGATTGAGTACGGAGTGATAGTGCCTGAGCGCGGATAGAAGGAGGACTGTCCCGGTGAAGGGAACAGAAGCGCCGACGGCTGTGGAAAATGCTGCTGTTGAGCTGGCCTCGACGGGACTCGTAGGGCTGTCGGAGGAGTGGAGCTGCTGGACGAGGTTCAGGCGTCACGGCCGGCAACAACTACAGCGGTAGAGGTGAGACAACGCTCCTGCTGGCGGCGCATGGTGGCGATGACGTGTGCCTCGTCTGTCTGTAGCGGGCATATGTACCACCCGTGCCCTGGCTGGCCACATTTGTGGCAGACCGAGCTACCACCACTGGATCCAGTCGACTACTGTTGCTTCTACTTCTGCTGCTGACCTTTGCCCTTCTTACCCCGGCGCTTCTTCCTCCCCGTTGCCGAGGAGCTCATGGAGGTAGCTGCTATGGGGGAAGCAACGGCCACAAAAGCGACGGCCTCTGTGCACTAAAGGCGGGACTCCAGGTCAGCTTCCTCAATCCTGAGAAAGAGCTCGTATGCCCAAGGCATGAGTGTATCGTGGGCCGCCATGGTGGAGAGGACATCTTGGGAGAAGTGGACAAAGACGTCCGCGTACGCGCTGGTGGCACCGCACTTGATGGTGAGGAGCGCAACGAGAGGGGGTGGAGCAGAGGTGCCTAGGCGATGGAGGATGTCCTCAGCCCGCTACCAGTAAGCAGTGATTGTCTTGGTCTCCCCCATGTGCAGGGAGTTGAACTCCCGCAGCAGATGGCTGGTCTTAGCGTCGCTGGACAGGCGATGGCTACGGGTGAGGAAATGCCATGCGGCTGCAGGGTCTAGGGTCCTGCCAGTGGTGAAGTCGCCAAGGAAGGGCTCTTGGGCTAGTCGGGAAGCCGGAGGAGCGACGGGGACGAGGGCGCGTACGGCACGATCAACGTCATACAGCTAGTTGGCCTGAGTGGAGTCGTACGAAAGGGTGTAATAGGCCCACAAGCCTTCACCCTGCGCCCAGATGCGGAAGCTGAGCTCCCAGCTCCAGAACTGCTCGCCTACATGAAGTGGCGGGGGTGGCGTCTCAAAGTCCTTTTGCCGGCGGCCGGCGCCCAAAGTGGGGCCAAGGACGGAGGCCATTGTCTCCCACTGGCGCTGAGTTTGTTGGTATGCCAGGTAATGCATGGCAGCAGACACATCGGGGCTGGCGTGCCCAAGAGAGATGAACAGCGGCGGGGCACTAGTGGGAGTCTGTGAGGCCAGTGGTTGCAGTGCTGCTGCTGCGTCATGGCAGCGACCTGTTGCTGAATGACAGCCAGGGGGTCAGGGGTGCCGGCGACGAACCCTGTGGGCCGCTCTTACTGTTGCTGCTACTGCTGCTCCTATTGCAGCTCCTGCTCTTGCTGCTCCTGCTGTTGCCATTGCTACTGCTGTTGCTACTCTTGTTGCTGCTGCTACTGCTGGAGCTGCTATAGCTGCAACAAGAAAACAGCGAGCTGCAAGCAGCGAGCTCGCTGCTTACTGCCAGCAGTTTGCTGCTCGCTGCGAGCAGCGTGCTCGCTGCTTGCGGCTTGTTGCTTGCAGCGAGCTGCGGGCTACAGAAACAACAAGCTGCTGCTGCTGTCGGCGGCTGCTGTTGCAGGCAACTGCTGTTGGCTGTTGTTTCCACTTCTCGTTGCTCTTGCCTGCAGTTGCTACTGTAGCAGGTTGCTGCTGCTGTTCACTGGTGCCAGTCACTGCACCTGGATGACGTTGCCGCGTGGGTTGTTGCCCACGGGTATCGGACACGGCCTGCCGCTCACCTCCTTGCGTCACGCCTGGGGGTCGGTGCTGCTGGAAAAATCTTGCAGCATTTCCCCTGGCCCAGTGGCCGTGGGAGAAAATCTGACGCCGCCACCAGGCGGGTCAATGTTGCCAGAATAAATCTGGCAGCATTTTCCCTGCACTCGCGCGTACGGGGGTCCCCCGGCATTGTCCAGCAACTGTACGCCAATCTTCTATTTCTGTTGCTATGCTCGAGCTCTAATACCAGTAAGGAAAAGCTAGGCAGCAGGTTGGGGCAGCAGCATTATTGATGTAGCGTGCAGGCTTCCACGCTCGTTACTTAAGTCTGCTGCCCCCTCAGTTTGCTGCTCTAGAGTCTAAGTCTACAAGCTGTGGGTTTGTTACTCAGAAACGCGCGCGCCAGTGTTAGCGCCAGAAAGCAGCTGAAAACTGAAAGTGACTGGTTAAGAATGACGAATGAGCAACAATGGGAGACCCCTCCAAGTTCTAGCTCGCCCCCACCTCTATAGAGCTTGTTACTCAGCTAACCAGCCAATCAGAAAATAGACCTAGACCTAGACCTAGACCT
>SZWC01002569.1:118402-131813 GCA_023375785.1 Penium margaritaceum | reverse complement strand
GGGGGGGAAGGGGGGGCTGGGGGGAGGAGGGGAGTGGGAGAGAGGGAGAGAGAAAGAGAAGGAGAGAGAGAGGGGGGGGAGAATAATGAGGGGAGATGGGTGAGGGGGGAGGGGGTGTAGGCAGGCCTCCTGGTCTAGCGATGCGCAACAATCGAGTGCAAGAGGCAGCTAGGCCCAAGAACAGCCATAGATTCCTCGAAGGGGGTGAAAAACAAGAAGGAGAGAAGTGAGTGACAGTAACAACCTCACGAAGTGCTACGTGATGGGTAGCTAGCAAGCGAGCAGTGAGCTCGCTCTAGCTCAGTGCATACCTGACGACGCACAACGCTGCTTCCATGTGGTGTGCCCTCGGGCAGTGGGAGAATTGAGCAAGGAATTTCATGGCAAAGGCGACATCTGCTTTGGTGGTAGTACATCAGGGATCCTATGACTCGCAGGTAGGAGGTGATATCCACCGGCTCCCCCAGCTTTATACATCCAGAGTCTTCAGCAGCCTTTGCCCAGAAAGTGTTTCGGTGTAGAGCACGACCTCAAGCACAGAAGCAAAGCGCTCCCCCAGGCTTCTGACATACGTTGCCTGGTGGAGGTGAAGGACGTGACGAGGACGGTCTCGCTCAGGCTCCATGTCGAGAAAGACGAGCGCTAGATCCAAGTCTTTCATCTAATACGCAGAATTCAGTAAAGCCTTCACACATGACACTGGCTTTGACTTGGAGAGGCAATCAACAAGTCATCAATGTAGACGAGGATAGCAGCAAAATATGCAAACCGAGATGTGACAAAGAGGGAAGGGTCCACTATGCTACGTTGGTAGCCACCTTTTTCAAGGGTGGAGGTGATCTGCTGGTTCCAACACCTTGCTAACTGCATACGGCCATGGAGGGCCTTCCGTAGCCGCCAGACTCGGTTGGCACCATCCGAAAACCCTAGGGGTTGCACCATTTAGATCTCCTCATCCACTTGCCCATGCAAGAAGGCGTTTACATCCATTTGCTCGAGCTCCCAATCATGGTGTGCTACCAGACTTAGGAGAGCGCGAGCTGTGGTACATCGTCCAATGAGAGCGAATGTCTCGTCAAAGTCAATCCTAGGGACTTGGGAGAACCCCTTGGCAGTGAGACTTGCCTTGTTCCTGTCAAGCGCACTGTTGGGTTTCTATCTCTGACAGAAGACCCGACTGGTGTCCATGGCCTTACACTGTTGTCAGATCTACCAGCTTATATGCAACATGTTCGTCGAGAGCTCTGAGCTCGTCTCGCATAGCAGCCTCCCATCGCTGTGTGTCTGGCGCCGTGCATGCCTGTTGCATGGTGATCAGATCTAGCGACGAGGGTGTGGAGGCAGCGGTTGCGTGGCAGTCAGCAATGTTGCCAAGAATGGCGGCATCTAGTGCACCCTCATGTTCTGTCCGGAGCAGTGTATAGGTGAGGGTAGAGCTAGGGTGGACAACCCCTATTGCCAAGCCCAAGGCATCCATGCCCGTCGGCGAGACTAGTGACTATGCAGGTTGGGACTGAGAAGGACGGGCGGAGGATACAGAGACACTGGAAGAGCGTGTGAAAAGTATGCGAAGACGCTCACCATGGAAAAATGGCGAGATAAGTGTCGGACGGGGAGGATCGCTGGCCGACGATGGGTTAGAGGCAGACTGAGTGGGAAAAGTGCATGGGGCCGCAGAATAGTGTGCAAGGGACACGAACACCAACGGGACGGGTGAGGGCACAACAGGAGACACTAGGGCTTCAGACGAGCCCGATGACACAAACGATAGAGACCCTGAGGATGCTATGGACATGGTGTCGTGCGTCGGAGGACGCTCGGAGGGTGAAGGCTGCTGGGTAGACATAGTAGCAGGGCCCGGAGAGACAGGAGGGGCCACAGGCCCCCTCCCCTTCTGTCTCTCCCCCCGGAGAGACAGAAGGGGGCCATCGGCTGAGGGACGACGGAGATCACAGAGAAAGGTGGACTCAAAGAATAAGGCACCACGTGATTCAATGAGGAGGAGTAGCCCACACTTCTCTTGGAGGCGCGAGTTAAAGGCATCAAGGGGAAGGTGGGGAGTCTGCTGGTTTGTGGCACAAGCCAGAGTTTTGTGAGCATGGAGTGTGCTTGGAAGTGGGGTCATGCTCTCACAAGCAAGAAACAGACTGCTAATCACGTGGACGACACGATTGAAGTGGGATACCTGGTCTGTCTCCTCTCCATTCGCGTGGAAAGTCTAACGACTGTGTACCGGGTGTGCCCAATGAAGGATTACAATGTGATCCTCGGTTGTGAGTTCCTCCACAAGTACAACCCCACCGTCAATTAGGAGGCATGCACCATCTCAGTCAAGCTCGGAGACAAGGAATATCCCCTGCCTATGTGGTCCAAGGAAGAGGTCGTGGAGGAGGCGACTTGTAAGGAGGAATTGTCGTAGCAGTCAACGCCTTGCAAGGAGGAATCGGCGCCTATGCTGTTGAAATTGGTGTAGATCAAGCGCGCGACTTGAAAAAGGGAGCAGGTTTTTGTCGTGTTCGTGTGAGATATGGAGGAAGATTTTGATGAACCAGAGAACTTGGCATCTACTTTGGCCCATGGGGCAACTCGTGCGCACCCCGGGATCCAAGGAAAGTTTGCCGTAGTGTCCAAAGGGCTTGAAAAGGTGTATACAGAGTTCAAGGACGTGTTTCCCGATACCCTCCCGGCTGGTCTGCTACTGAAGCGGGACGTGGACCATCGCATTGACCTCAAACCTGGAGCGTGCCTGCCTGTTCGTGCAACGTACTGCACAAGCGACGTGTAGTTGCAAGAGCTCAAGAAGCAGCTCACCGAGATGACTCAGCAGGGTTTCATCCGTCCATCCTCATCTCCATACGCTGCACCTGTCTTGTTACTGCAGAAAAGGACAGGGGAGATGCGTGTGTGCGTGGACTACTTGGCATTGAACGAGTTAAACATCATGAACCCATAACCGTTTCCACCAGCAGAGGAGATTTTTTATTAGCTCTATATGACTCTGTAGCATGGCAATGCCACGCCGACCGGTCGAAGGAGCCACGTGGCTCGAGCAGGGTCACCTAGGACTATGGACGGTGGGACGGGATGGCTTAAGGGTCGGAGACCCTGAAGCACCGCAGTTTTGGCCTAGTTGGTCAAGGATTCCGTCAAATCCGTTACAGACTTGCTTCTTCACAAAGATTGACCTCTGTTCTGACTACCACCAAATCCGCATCGCAACAGATGATGTGGAAAAGACAGTCTTCCGTACCCGATATGGTCACGACAAGTTCCTCGTGATGTCTTTCGGGTTGACCAACGCGCCGAACACCTTCATGGCGGCAATGAACAATATCTTCAGGTCGTACTTGGATGAATTCATCAAGGTGTACCGCAACGACATCTTGGTACATGGCAAGACGGCGGAGGAGCATCAACAGCATGTGAAGAAGGTCCTTGAGATATTGAAGGAGAAGTTTTTTACAAAGCTCTCTAAGTGTGAGTTCATGGTGGGGAAATTTGAATTTCTTGGACACATAACTAGCAATGGACAGATTGCCATGGATTTGCGCAAGGTGTTGGTAGTGTAATTGTAGCCACAGTCACCTAATGTGTACAATTTACACGTGTTCCTTGGTTTTTGCAACTACTACTGTAGGTCTATCCTTGGCTATCCGGAAGTGTCAACGTCACTCTCCAATCTCACTCGCAAGGATCGCGAGGGGGGATGGAGAGTTAGCAAAAAAGAAGCCTTTGAGAATCTCAAAATGGCTCTAAAATCCACACCAGCCTTGCACTTGGCCGACAACGGCCGTGATTTTGAATTGGCAACAAATTCATCAGACCTGGCTATCGGTGGCATCCTTTTGTAGGACTTTGGCAACGAGTTGTAGCCCGTCGCCTACTACTCGTTCATGTTGTGTGTGGCTGAGCTGAACTATGCCACCCATGACAAGGAGATGCTTGCCGTGGTCGCAGCCTTATAGAGCTGGTAGTGCTACCTCGAGGCGCAGAAATGCATGGTATACACCAACCACCACTCACTGAAGTACTTCAAAACGCACCCAGACCTGAGCCGGCGGCAAGCACATTGGGTGGAGTACCTCAAGTCGCACTTCAACTACAAGATTGTGTACCGGCCAGGTTGCATCAACCCAGCTGACGTACTATCATAGCGATGGACCTGATGATGTAGGTCGTGTCCCCCACAATCCACTAGGATGCCTTCCTTCTGCAGCTCGTCACAGAGGGATACGAGGTGCATGGAGAATATGACGCTCGGAGATTATTCTTCAAGGTGTCACATTGGCAGCGGTGCGGTGCGCAGCATTTGGTGTTTCCCGCGGTGCCAACGCTTGAAAGCTAATTTTGGAGGAGCACCATGACAATGGCCCAAGTTGTCACTTCTTCGCCAACAAACGTTGAAGACGGGGGCTCACTTCTTTGGTGGCCTGCTATGTCGTCAGAGGTGGCAGACTTTTGCCGGATTTGTGACGTGTGCCAATGCCACAAGGCATGGAGGACAAAGACCTCTGGTCTCCTCTAACCCTTGCCCATCCCCGAGCAGCCGTGGCAAGACATCTCTATAGACTTCATCACGGGCTTGCTCGAGACAGCGTCAGGTCATAATGAGGTGTTGGTGTTGGTGGATAGTTCCAACAAGATGTCACACTTCATTGCGACGCGTGGTACCGTGAGTATGGAAGGTACGGCTCGGCTGTTCCTCAAGTACTTGGTGTGCCTCCATGGAGTGACGCGGTCCATTGTAAGCAACCATGACCCACGCTTTGCGAGCAAGTTCTGGCGAGAACTCATGGAGTGGTGTGTCAGCAAGATGAAGCTCTCGACCAGTTTTCACCCCCAAACTGACGGACAGACGGGACAGACTAACCAGACGCTAGAGCAGCTCCTCCATACAATGGGTGATCCGAACGAGACGTCGTGGGACCAGTGGTCACCGGTCGCTGAACTGGCTTACACTTCTACCACGTCCACCTCTACCGACAGGGCACCATTCGAGGTGGTGAAAAGGACGGTGCCCGCCACACCCCTCAGTTTGTACATTGCAAGCAACCTGCGTGGAGTTGATTCTACCACACGCAACGTTAAGCAGATTTGGACAACAACGTGGCATGCATTGGCAAAGGCACAAGAGCAGCAGAAAGTGCATGCAGACCGCTGAAGTGCAGATGCAATTCTCAAGGTCAGTGATCGTGTGCTTCTCAACAGCACGCACGTCAAGCTTTGCGGGATGCAATCGGACAAGTTGAAATCCCGTTAAGTTGGTCTGTCCGAGGTTTTTGAAATGTGGATGCCCGTCGTAGCACGGTTTGCTCTTCTGCCTTCCATGCCAGTCCACGTCGTGTTCCACATCTCCAAGCTCAAGCTCTACCATGATCCAGCTGAGCACTTTCCTGGCCGCAGTTCTGTGCCTCCTCCTCCGGTGGTGATCAAGGGCAGCAAGAGTTTTAGGTGGAGGTTATCCTTGACCACCGCCGTCGTGGCCTGACTCAGAGACGTTGTTAGCCGATTCTTTGGCACCCCTCAATGGAGCTATGGCGGTGTTGTACGCCGGGAGATCCTCCCACACTCCTCTGGGTGGTGTCGCACCTCCATCGTCACTGCTAATCTTGAGTTTCCCTGCCACCTCGGCGACCAATTCAGCAAGCTTCCAACAATTGTAGCGACTTTTCTTCTATGTGTCTTTGTCCAGTTTGGTATTGGGAGAACTTCCATGTGATAGCTTTCGCCGTCTTTGCTGCTATTGACAGCCTCACTAGTGTCAGAAACTTCTGGCAATTTGGCAAGTACCTTGCCCCTCTTGAGTGATCAACTCTAGTTCGACGCATGACGGTGGTGATGATCACGATCCTCGTTGCCTTTGCTATTGTCGATGTCGTGCTCTTCTTTGGGGTCCATTTTGGGTGGTCCTCCTCGAGCGCATCCTCCATTGGGTGGGATTCGTCCACGTTCACGCCAAAGTGCACATCAAGCCCTTTTTTGCCGAGTTCAGTGTGGGGTGCCTTCGGCGACACGGCTGCCGTTGCTTTGGTGACCGTGCTCATGACGACGGCTCCCAAAAGTTGGATTCCGTCAAGGGCATGTGCTGATGCTGTCATTATTTTGCCCTTGTTGTTCCTTGATGGTCTGGCACTTGCCATTCCGGCGTGATGTCAAACTAGGACGCACACCTTGCGTGAGCGTCGCCCACGACCTCAAAGGGGTTTCCCATGTTTGAAACTTCATGTTCATACTACACAAACTCAAGTTCTGTTGTCTACGCGATGGCATGAAATCATTACGTGTGAGGCATGTCTGACGATTCCGCGCTGACTTCTCTTTTTTGTGATGTGAGCCGTCCCCGTCTGTTTATACAGCAAGGGGTTGGCTAGGGACACCAACAAAGTGTCATAAGCTGCAAATACTGAATTGTGTAGAGAGAGAGTGACAACTGAGGCCTAGACAACCTAAATAGTGTCTCTGACCTAGTGGGTGCACACACACACGGCGCAAAAGGGCGCACATTTTCTAGCAGGACAAAATAGTGGGAAAAACACATGTTTGGGCAAAAACTCCCTGCAGACACGTCAGAACGACGAACCGTCTGATAAGGACAGAACGGCCACACCAACGAGAGCTACGTTGTGATAGGCTGCACGCCTATGTGCTGTCCCACAGCACAAGTCTAAATAAGGTCTTCTTGGCGCCCGTCCGGCCGCCGTTCATCCGCCACCGGAGCCATGTCAGGAATCTGCACGTGAATGGACATGAGCCGAGGGGTCACCGTAAGCCGTGTGCGACACACATAACAACACTCCCCCATGATCGGAGGACAACACACGTCCATGCACATGCAGACACGAACGATGTACAAAGCAGGAAACACACAGACACTACAGGTAGCAAGAACAGCACACGCAAGGTGGCACATGAGGAGTCAACCTGCAACAGGAATGGGACAGAGGCCCACGGAATGAGTGGCCGCATGAAGATTTGAATGACCCAGAGCCTTGGTCAGGAAATCTACGCACTGCCTGTTTGTGCCCACGTGGATGACTTGGATCTCACCGCGGTCAACCACATCCCGCACAAAGTGGTGCTCGACATTGATGTGCTTTGTACGTGCATGAAATACACCTGAGTTCTTGCCGATGGCCTCCGCGCTCATGTTGTCATACTGAAGGACCACGGGAGGAATGGACTGACGCAGTTCACCCAGCAGGTGGACAAGCCAGACACACCCAGCTGCACTGACGCCCAGAGCAACATACTCTACCGCCGCAATTATACTTGCAATGCATCCCTGCTTCCCTCTGCGCCAGGACACCGCAGTGCCGCCAATGATAAAGATGTAGCCGATGCGACTCTTGCCATCTAGACTCCACGCCTAGTTATTGTCAGTGTACCCATCGAGCAAAATGGACACATGCTCGCGAAAGTACAGACCAAAGCGTGTAGTGGACAGGATGTAGTGCACACACCGGACTGCTACCTCCAGTGTTCGCTGGCGTGGAGCCTGCGAGAATTGGGCGAGCAGGTTGACAATCATGCCGGGCCGTGTCGTGGTGGCCGAGTACATGAGCGAGCCAATGACTCGCAGGTAAAGGGTCACATCGTCTGGCTCCCCCAGGTTGGCTGGATCATCCACCTTCAGGGCAGCTTGCCCTTTAGGGGTCATGGGCATGGAGGCCGTGCGGACGGCAATGAGGAGATCAGCAAAGCGCTCCCCCACAGCCTCTGCATAGCGTGTCTGATGGACGCGGAGTGTGCAGCGGACACGCTCACATACGATCTCCATCCCCAGAAAGACGGAGGCCTCGCCAAGGTCTTTCATCTCATAGGCCAAGGAGAGAACGGCCTTGGCAGTGTTCACTGCTCCCAGGTCAGGCGAGGCGATCATAAGATCGTCCACGTAGACGAGGACGGCAGCGAGCAGTGCTGAGGACTGTGAGAGGAGCAGGGATGGGTCAGAATCACTCTGAACGTACCCAGCGCGTCTGAGCGTGCTGGTGATCTCCTCATTCCAGCAGCGAGGTGACTGCTTCAAGCCGTACAAGGCCTTCCGCAGCCGGTACACGCGACCGTTGCCATCCTCAAAGCCGGGTGGCTGGACCATGTAAATCTCCTCTTCAAGGTCCCCGTTCATAAACGCGTTGTTGACATCCATCTGATGGAGCTCCTAGTAGTGCTGTGCCGCCTTGCTGAGCAGTTTGAGCGTGGTCGTCATCCGGCCAACAGGGGCAAAGGTCTCGGTGTAGTCCACACCAGGGACCTGGGAGAAGCCTTTTGCAGTCAAGCGGGCTTTGTAGCACTCCATAGTTTTGTCTGGTTTGAGCTTCTTGCGTAGGACCCACTTGGCCTTGATGGCCTTGCGGTTATTTGGCAAGTCCACCAGCTCAAAGACGCCATGCTCTCGGATGGCATCGAGCTCAGCCTAGCAGGCAGCGCGCCACTACTCAGCGTCGAGGGCTGACAAGGCCTCAGGCAGACTGGTGGGATCAGAAGACAACAGTGGTGCACTGCGTGTGGCCAGGACATATGCCGCAAAGGGAGGGTCGATCGTCACCATGGAATCAGCGGCGTCACGAGCGAGACCGCACTCATGAGCAAGTAGTGCCATGCCAGTGGCACAGCCAGTGTGAACCTCCGCGAGGCCGCGAGCACTCAGGCCGAGGGCCTTTGTGCCAGGGTCACCGCTCACGACGCTGCGTGTGGGGCAAGGGCGGAGGCATCTGCCGGGTGCCCGTGTGTAGGGGTCCGACGGGGCAGGAGCAGTGGCTGCTGCAGACTCACACGCCGGTGTGGCCTACAGGGCAGGCCCGTCACTAGAGGATGGCGCAGCCGCAGTGGCCGGGGACGGACCAACGGCAGATGGGGCATGATAGCGGCCGGAGGCGGGGACGGCTCTGAGCCAGACATGGACGCGGACGCAGGATCAGGAAGGGCCTCAGACGCGGATGCAGACTCAGGATCCGGCATGGTCTGAGACACAGAGGTGGACTCGGACGCAGACTCGGCCACGGGCGAGAGCGGAGAGTCGGGGCCGGAGGACCGAGCCGCAGTTGGGATGGGGCTGGGGGTGCCAATGGGCACAGCCTCTTGGGACAGCCCCTGGGGTGTCAGCAACGGAGTGACCGCACTGGCTGAGGGCACTATGCCACCCGTGACAGGAACCTCCCCCACACTATGGGGTCCGGCACACCCAGGGGCATGCGTAGTACGAAGGTCGTGGATGCGAGCAAGGTCGCGGAATGCGAGATGCTCGAAGACGAGAGCATTACGGGACTCCACGATATGGCGTCGCTCAGGGTCCCAGAACCGCCAGGCCTTCGACCGCGGAGCCACGCCGACAAAGGCGCAGATGTGGCCCCGCGGAGAGAGCTTGCTCCCCTGTTGCTCCAGCGTGAACCAGACACATGCAAGGGAGCCCCAGACCCAGGCCAGGTGGAGATCTGTGCGACGCCCGTACCACAGCTTGTAGGGCATGCGGTGACCTGGGAGGGGGCCATGTGGAATGCGGTTCCAGACCCAGGTCATGTGCACCATGCCCTCAAAGGCAAAGGCCTCAGGCATGGCGCTATCGGCGTGCATAGCGCGGATCGCGTCCTCCATGGTGCGGTTCCAGTGCTCCGAGACACTGTTGTGCTGGGGGGTGGCGGGAGCGGAGAGGTTGTGGAAGACACCAAGCTCGGTGAAGGAGCGGGCCCTGTCCCTGAGGTACTCGCCACCACGGTCAGAGCGAAAGGTTTGAAGGCAGCGGTGGGACTGGCGTTTGGCCATGACCAGCCAGACGCGCACAGCGGTGGTGGCGTCGCTCTTCTGGCGTAAACTGTAGATCCAACGCATGAGCGTGAAGTTGTCAGTCAGCGTCAGGTCATGACGGCCATTGTCCTCCTGAAAATTGAGAGGGAGCGGACCAATGAGGTCGGAGTGGACAAGCTCCAAGGGTTGACGAGCCCTGGAGGCAGACTCTGGATAGGTGGACCGGTGCATTTTGCCTTCAGCACATGACAGGCAGTCGGTCGTGGGTGGCGCCTTGAAGGACGCCACATCAAGACCGAGAGTAGGCTGAGTGCGAATCGGCCTGTCGTCAGCCCCCAGGTGTACATGATAGAGGTGTTGATGTAGGAAAAGGTGGTGCTTGGGGGACAAAGCACGAGTGACAAAGACACGAGCAGTGGGAGAAGGAGGCAAGGGGGGGCACTCGTAGGGGACCCAGAGATGTGATAGAGATCATCGATGACCGTCCAATAGAAGACGGTCTCCTGGGTGTCGCGCACAAAGATGCGAGCATCGGGAGCCGTGTGCGTGACACCCAGGCCCATCTTGGTGCAAGCACGGACAGACAACAGGCTGAGTTCGAGATCAGGGAGAAAGAGGACGTCGGAGATGTATACACGGCTAGCAGGCCCGGTGAACTGCACAACCCCAACCCCTTGGACAGGGTCCTCATGGCCAGCTACAGTGCGGACAGAGCGAACAGCGCCAACGGGATGCAGGACGACGAATGCGTCACGACAACACGTCATGTGATGGGTGGCACCAGAGTCAACGAGCCAGGTGGCATCTGTGACATGCGTACAAAGGGAAACATGGCACTCGGTGACGGAGCAGGGCACGGCAGCAGGGCGCTCGGCAGGTGAAACGGCAAGGCGACCAGCGGAGCGCACATGAGACGCATGCAGCCAAGACACATCATCAGGTCCGTCACGCGCACACGACTGGACATGGGGACCACCACAGGCATCATCACGCAACAACACAGACAGCTCACAGGCTGTTGGACCCCTCAGCTGAGTCAACTCACTCACACCTCCCTGAGATGAGCGCAAGGCGAGAAGCTGATGCAACTCGGCGATCGTCTTGTCCCGGTAGGCAAGCGCCTGGTCGCGAGGGTCAGCTAGGGAGCCTCCTGAGACGGCGGGCTGCTCTGGGACGGCTGCGGCAGTGGCGGCAGAGCGAGCAGTCGTACCAGACGTCTGGCGCATGCGCTCCTTGTGCGCCTGCTGCAGCTCGAGCGTGATCTTCGCCAAGTCAAATGGGTGCCCCGTCAGGCGAGTGCAGTCAGGGTAGCGATGGTCACCCCCGCAGTTGACGCACACAAGTTGGCGGCCCGTCATGCTCTCGGAGCCGCTACTGGCACTGCCGCTGCTGCTATCGCCGCTACTACTGCTTTTCCTACCGTTGGAGCCGCTGGCTGACGATTTGCGGCCCGTCTTTCCCTGATCTGGTGTCGCTGTTGCTGTAAACAACGGGGAGGGGGGCGTGCGTGGTTTGCTGCGTCCATGCGGGCTACCTCCAGGAAGTGGAGGATGGCCCAGCGCAGTAGGGTCCCGTCGCTCCCCATGTCGCGCTGCAGGGTCTGGTCGAAGTTGCTGAAGACGCGCGTGTAGTCGGGGTGGATGCTGTAGAGGTTTATTTGAAGGGCGGAGTACTGTGCAGGGGCACCGTCTCCCAGCTCCTTGTGTAACTGGATCGCTTGGTGCCAGTAGTCAGCTGCAGACTCCTGAGCAGTTTGGCAGGGGGAGTTGAATTCGGCAAGGCGCTAGGACGTCAGGGCCAAGGTGGCTCCCTCAAAAAGGGTGACAGCCACTGCCCACGCCGCACAAGGGTCAAGGTCAGTGGTTCGTCGAGGAAACGACTGAAGTCCTTGGTGAAGTCCGGGGCGGCCTTCATCAGGCCGGAGGCAGCGCGGACCGCCATCTGTGTCTGGGCGAGGTCAGACGCCTGGTAAGGGGTAAGGTAGTAGGCGAGGACTCCCTCGCTCATGGCCCACATGCGAAAACGTGGCTCCAAGGACTTGTAGTCGTTCCCAGTCCGGAAGACGAGTGGGTCTGACTCAAACCTCTTGGGTAGCTTGACCGTCGGCAGAGCGATGGCGGAAGCCAGCGCGGGACCGGGCATAGAGGAGGCAATCCTCTTGCCCAGGCGTGCCCGTACAGCCAGCTCCTCAAAGCTCACAGGGCAGCAAGATGGGCTCAGACCGGCGTCGGCACTGGAGCTCATGCCCTGGAGGGCGACATTTGCCTCACGTGCTCTGCGGCGCGCCTCCATGCAAAGGAGGCGTGCTCGTAGCAGTTCCTCCTCACCTTCCTCGCGAAAGTCGAAAAGGGTTTCCACGACCTCATCAGTATTGCCGCCATGAGCGAGGTGGTCCTCGCTTGGGTCTGCGGACTGATGCTCCTGCTGCTGAGGCAATAAGCCCCTGATGAGGTCCTGCAACTCAGCGACCTGCCTCGTCAAAGTATGACGGCTCTCTGCGTGCAGGTCAGCCAACGTGATCACCTGGCAGGCCAATGTCGTCGCAATGGGCGGCCGCTGCTGCTACTGCTATTGCGGTTGCAACTGTTGCCGTTGATGCTGCTGTTGCTGCAGCTGTTGATGCTGCGGCTGCTACTGCTGCTGCTACTGCTATTGCTGGTGCTGTTGCTACTGTTGCAGCTGCCGCTGTGGTGACGATGGTGGCGGACGGCATTGGCCGCTGACAGAGTTGCCATCGGCAGTTTTGTTGGTGGCTGCGCTTGTGGGGGTGAGCTTCAGCATGACGGCCGGTTCCTCCCTTTTTTCTTGTGGGTTGCTGCGGAAACCCTCCGCGGAACACCTCACCGCGGAATTTCTGCTGTCTCCTGCGGGACACCTAGGACTTGCCGCAGAACAGCCACTGCGGTCGCGCCAATGCAGAACACAACGGGGTGCCATGAACTGCCGCGGCCCCTCCGTCAATGTGTTCCGCGACCACCGCAGAGCTGCCACAACTGGCGACCGCGGATCTGCCACGGAACGGCCGCGGCCTCGCGACCGCGGAGCACCGTGGAGCACCGCCGATGTGTTCCAGTGCCGCAGCGAAGCTGTCGCGGCAGAACGCCGCGGATCCGCAGAACACCACGGATCTACTGCGGCACCGTCACCGCGGGGTGACGTACTTCGGAACGCCGCGTGTGACCACGGTAGATCCTGTTGTGCTTTGTGCAGTTCCTATACAGTTTACTGTGACCACTCGGCCGTGTCCATACTCGTGCAGATCCCTGAGGCAGGCGGCCCTGGTGACACCGGCGCGACGACAGGCGGCGGACTACCCGTCTGGAGCTGACCGACCACTGTTCCAGAGCCCCAGATGTCACCGGGACTCCATGCTGTGACTTCTACGTCTTGCAGGCGCTTTTTCGGCGGACTGGGCATGAGGCCCATTTGCATGTTTTTGCATTACACACTCACTGTCAGTCGATGGATGCATGCATGTGACCAGTCGTTGCGTGCGTCTTTTGATTCTGCACGTCTAGGTTCAGACGGCGTAGGATTCTGACATGTGTGCGCAGAGTTACGGCCAAAACAGTGGTTTTGGGCCGGTTTTAGGACAGCTCTTGGACTGCCGCGTGCGACACCCGCCGTGCGCCGCGGCAGGTATTTATGCCCTGGACCTGTCAGTTGTCAT
>SZWC01002569.1:76521-97077 GCA_023375785.1 Penium margaritaceum | reverse complement strand
CGTCTGTGTCACGTGGGCTCCGACACTGTGTCGAAGCTCATCCGGACACAGCCCGCTCTTGGTCTTGACGTGGCTTCTTTCGAGAAGCCACCCAAGACCGACTGCCTTTTTTGCGCTCAGGGTAAGATGCACCGGTGCACTTACCCTGATTCGCGTTCACGAGCACTGCGGCCCCTCGAGTTGGTCCACTCGGACCTGCTTGGTCCTCTCCCGGTTGAGTCCGTGTCCGAGAGGGGCCGATATGTTCTGACACTGACTGATGACTTCACCCGGATGCAGTGGGTCTACGGTCTGCATCAGAAGAGCGACGCCGCCCTTGTGGTTCGGCTCTGGCTCGTGATGGCTGAGCGTCAGTCTCGCCACACGCTACACACCTTCCGATCGGATCGCGGTGGCGAGTTCCTCGGTGAGATGGATGCCTTCTTTGCTGAGCACGGCATTTTTCACCAGGTCTCCGCTCCTGCCACCCCACAGCAGAACGGTGTCTCTGAGCGCTGGAACCGCACCATGGAGGATGCGGTCCGCGCCATGCGGTCTGAGTGCGGTCTCCCGGAGTCCTTCGCCTTCGAGGGTTTCTCCTACATGACGTGGGTCTGGAACCGCCTCATGCATGGTCCGCTTCCGGACCATATTACACCGTGCGAGCTCTGGTTTGGCCACCGTGCTGATCTTCGCCTCGCTCGCGTCTGGGGTTCCCTGGCCTCCGTGTGGTACACCGAGGACCAGCAGGGGTCCAAGGTCTCCCCTCGGGGTCGCTTGTGTGCCTTCATCGGCATCTCCCCACGGTCGAAGGCCTAGCGCTTCTGGGACCCCACTCGCCGTCGTGTCATAGAGTCTCGGGACGCGCTGTTTTTTGAGTCACTCACTTACCGTGATCTGACTTCCATCACATCCCTCTCTGCCGCCCACGTCCCTTCCTGTGAGGGTTCTAGGTGAGTGGGGGAGATTCCTCCGCCGTCGACCACTGGTCGCCAGGCTGATGGGTCCGCTCGAGCCCCCTCTCGGTCTCCAACACTTGACGACCCGGCTATTACTGCCGTTGGCCCAGAGATATCGCCTGTGCTACCCACTTCACACCCTACAGGCACCACGGTCCTCACACATCCTCCTACATCACCACCTGTCCCTGCTAGCACCCCTGCTCAGGCGTCTGACCCAGTCCAGCCTACGCCTGTCCCTGCTTCGACTGACACTCTTTCAGTGTCCGAACCGGCCTTACCCGCCGACACCCCCAGCTCTGGGTCCCCCACACACGCGTCTCCTCGCACGGCATCCTCGGCTGCCTCGTCTCAGTCCTCACCTGCTGTGGTTATCCCTGACCCTGTGGACGTGCCCGTCTCTACGCCTGCTGCGCGTCCCTCGACCTCCGGTTACTCTCGTGAGCCCGGTGGTCGCCTTCGACCACTGGATTCCAGAGCTCAGCGGGTGTCGGGTCACGGACCCAGGCGCCCCACTCGCAACATCGCGAGCGGTGATCCAGGCACAAAGGCCCTAGGCCTAAGTGCCCACACTGAGCCTACAGAGGTACACCCAGCGTGCCCCATCGGGCACGATCTGGTCACTCGCGAGTTCCATATCGCCTGTGACGCAACAGCTGACCTCGTGGCTATCAGGCCTGGCACTGTGGCGTCTGCACTTGCCACGCAGAGTTCCCCCTCTCTGGCCCCTGATCCGGGCACATTGAGGGAGGCTCTCTCATCGCAGGATTCTGATGCCTGGCGAGCTCCTTGCAAGGATGAGCTTCGCGCTATCCGAGAGCACGGAGTCTATGAGCTGGTCGATCTTCCCCCCGGGAGGAAGGCGATTCAGGTCAAGTGGGTCTTTCACAAGAAAGTGAAGCCTGATGGCTCACTGGAACGCTACAAGGCCCGCTTGGTCGTCAAGGGGTTCTCTCAGATTGAGGGAGTTGACTGCACTGACACCTTTGCCCCTGTCGGCCGTATGACCTCACCTCGAGCTCTGTTCGGTGTAGTGGCTCACCATGACTGGGAACTACACCAGATGGATGTGAACAACGCGTTCCTCCATGGCTCTTTGGATTAGGAGATCTACGTGGCTCAGCCACCAGGCTTTGAGGACGGTGACAAGGTCTGGCGCTTGCGTAAGTCCTTGTACGGCCTCAAGCAGTCTCCACGGTGTTGGAACCGGGAGATCACAGGCACCTTGACTCGTGCAGGATACGTACAGAGTGAGGCTGGCCCCTCGCTGTTCATCCTGCCGACACCCGAGCGTCTCACCGCCATCCTGGTCTATGTTGATGACCTTCTGATTGCGTCTCCGTCCCTGGAGGCCGTGAAGGAGGCCAAGGCTGTCCTGTAGACCGCCTACAGGATGAAGGACCTTGGTCCTGCATCGGTGTTTCTCGGTATGGAGATTGTGCGTGATCGCAGACATCGGACACTGCAGCTGCATCAGGCCCGATATGCACGAGTCGTGGGGGAGCGCTTTAGCGATCTCCTTGGTGCAGTGCCCATTGCTTCCACACCCATCACACCTGTTGGGTAGGATGCCCTAAAGGTGGATGACCTTACACAGCTGGGGGAGACAGTGGATGTGACCTTGTACCTCCGTCTGATCGGATCTCTGATGTACCTGGCCACGACCACGCGTCCCGACATCGCGTTCGCCGTCAACCTCCTTGCTCGATTCTTGCAGGCTCCACGTGCGAGAGCTCTCCACGCGGCTGTGCGAGTGGTACGGTATGTGGTTTCCATGCCGTATCTCGGACTCTGCTTTCGTCGGCAGTGTTCGGTAGTCCTTGACGGCTACACTGACAGCGACTGGGCTTGGAGTCCCGACGGGCGCAGTCGCACTGGCTATGTGTTCCTGCTCGGTGGTACCGCTTTGTCTTGGCGAAGCGGGAAGCAGGGCTGCATTGCACGTAGCTCGTCGGAGGCAGAGTATGTGGCTTTGGGGGCAGGGGCTGCTGAGGCAGTTTGGCTGCAACGCTTGTTTGTTGAGCTTGGGCAGTCAGTACCCGCCATTGTGCTGCGTTGCGACAACCAGAGCGCTCTCGCCATTGCGGAGAACTCTGGTGTTTTTCATGCTCGCACAAAGCACATTGCGGTTGAGCATCACTTCGTTCGTGATCTGGTGGAGCGACGCGTGATCTCCATCATGTGGGTTGGCACTGACTTGCAGCGAGCTGATTTCTTGACGAAGGCACTTGCACGCGGAAAGTTCCTGGTGGCCATTCGTTCTGTTGGGCTTCGCCCCGTGCGTGACAGAGGTTGAGTGTGGGATGTACGTTGCCGTCTCATCTGTCTGTGTCACTCACTCTATTGTTGTACTAGTGCTGCACGCGTATGGATATGTGTACCATCGGGTCATGGGGGAGTGTTGTGCTTTGTGCCGTTCCTGTACAGTTTACTGTGACCACTCGGCCGTGTCCATACTCGTGCAGATCCCTGAGGCAGGCGGCCCTGGTGACACCGGCGCGACGACAGGCGGCGGACTACCCGTCTGGAGCTGACCGACCACTGTTCCAGAGCCCTAGATGTCACCGGGACTCTTTGCTGTGCCTTCTACGTCTTGCACGCGCCTTTCGGCGGACTGGGCATGAGGCCCATTTGCATGTTTTTGCATTATATACTCGCTGTCAGTCGATGGATGCATGCATGTGACCAGTCGTTGCGTGCGTCTTTTGATTATGCACGTCTAGGTTCAGACGGCATAGGATTCTGACATGTGTGCGCAGAGTTACGGCCAAAACAGTGGTTTTGGGCCAGTTTTAGGACAGCTCTTGGACTGCCGCGTGCGACACCCGCCGTGCGCCGCGGCAGGTATTTATGCCCTGGACCTGTCAGTTGTCATCCCTCTTTGCATTTACTAAGCTATTGAAGCTTATGAGAATTTGCGCGTCTCCCTAGCCTGATCCTTGCTGTTTCTTGCACCTGCCTGCTTGCTAGTGCGTCAGCTGACTAGACAGTGTCGCCACGTCAGCAGCAGCAAGGCTAGGAAGCTTCCTAGCAGTTTCTTACAGAGGCCACGAGGACTCACACACTAACACTCCCCATAGCTTGCATACGCCAAACGCCTTCGGCACACAAGAGGTGAGCGTGCGGTGAGAAAATGCGTGGAAGCTTCGTAGCGACACAGCCGCTGATTAAGCGTCAGTGCCTAGTCAGACGGTGACGACAGTCACAGGTCGTGCACAGAACGGCAAGGGTTTGGTGAGGAGACACAAGGAAAATGTCAGAATGCTTCAACAACATTTGAAGAGAGAAATGACAAATGAATTGCAGAAGTGTTGGTTTATGCGTCAATCTCGACGTGGTGACCTCTGGCCTTGCTGCACACCTCTTCGTTTTTCCGCGTCTCTCATTGTACTCTGTTGTGTCCTCCCAGCTTGTGTACATTGGCGTGCAGATGGCTGACGGCGAGACTTGACGCCGTTGGAGTGTCATCTGGTGGAGCCGACGCACGCTTAGGCCTACTCGCAGTTCGCTGGAGCCTCCTCCCTACGTCAACGTGCTCAGCTCCAT
Organism: Penium margaritaceum; assembly: GCA_023375785.1. Classification (NCBI taxonomy): domain Eukaryota; kingdom Viridiplantae; phylum Streptophyta; class Zygnematophyceae; order Desmidiales; family Peniaceae; genus Penium; species Penium margaritaceum. The sequence goes on along the minus strand of SZWC01002569.1, from coordinate 92,593 downwards.
CGGCAGGCCTCCTTGGCGGTCGAGCCGCCGGCTGGGTTCATCTGCATGCTTGTGGTGCTGGAGCTGACTGTGATGTTGTGTCTACAGCGTCATGCTCTGCCTAGGGTCCATATTTCATATTGCGGGGTACTGTTTGGCACATTGGACCAGCGCAGGCACTGCCTGGATTCGGGTAGTCATAACTCTTTGCTACTATTTTTCAAGCTATTTCTAACCACACGGCTGCGTTCGCAGCGTTGGTATTATGGAATGGTCCAGTTTTCAGGCAAAACGGATGACGCCCGGGTTTTAAGCTGTCGCCCGTCTGGCAGGCCTCACCGAGAAAACCTGCCAGCCTGAAAATAGAGCTATTTTCTGATTGGCTGGTGATCTGAGCAACAAGCTCTACAGAGCTGGGGGGGAGCTAGAACTTGGAGGGGTCTCCCATTGTTGTTCATTCTTGATCACTAATCAGTTACTTCCAGTTTTCAGCTACTTTCTGGCGCTAACTCTAGCGCGCACATCTTAACCCATAGCTCACAGACTTAGACTATAGAGCAACAGATTGAGGGGAAAGCAGACTTAGCAACGAGCGTGGAAGCCCGCACGCTACATCAACAACGATGCTGCCTCAACTTGTTGCATAGATTCTAGCTTGGTATCAGAGCCAGAGCGTAGCAGTAGCAGCAGAAGACTGGCGTACAGGTGCCAAACAACGCAGGCGGACCCATATACGCGCCAGTGCAGGGGAAATGCTGCCGATTTTTTTTCGGCAGCATTGACCCGCCTGGTGGCGGCGTCAGATGTTTTCCCACGGCCAATGGGCCAAGGGAAATGTTGCCGGATTTTTCTGGCAGCACTGACCCCCACGCTTGACGCGAGAAGGTGAGCAGCAGGCGGCGTCTGACATCAACAAACGGCGACGCACATCACTCAAGTGCAATGACTGGCACCAACAAGCAGCAGCAGCAGCGTGTAGCAGCAAGAACATCGGGCAATTGCTGCAATGGCAGCAGCAGCAAGCTACGACTACGTGCAGGAGCAGCAGCAGCTCGCAACGGTAGCAGCAGCAGCGTGCAAGAGCTGTCAGAAGCAGCAGTAGTGGCTGCTTGCAGCAGCATCAGCAACCTACAGCAGCAGTAGCCTATAGCGACAAGCAGCAGCGGCGGCCAACAGCAGCAACAACAACAGCCGGCTGCAGCAGCAGCAGTGAGCTGCTGCTGCTCGCTGCCCGTAGCTCGTCGCGAGCACCGAGCTAAAGGCAGCGAGCTCGCTGCTCGCTACAAGGAGCGGACTGTTGGCAACGAGCAGTGAGCCCACTACTCGTTACGTGCTGCCCACAGCGAGTAGCAAGCTCGCTGTGCAGAAGGAAGAAAAAACACACCCAAAATAACCCCCCACCCCGTCAACAGCAGCTACAACAGTAGCACTATCATCAACAGCAGTAGTAGCAGCAACAGCAGCAGTAGCAGCAGTAGCTAGATCAACAGCAGTAGTAGCAGTAGCAGCAGTAGGAGCTGTTGCTTCAACAGTAGCAACCGCATCTGCAGTAGCAGCTGCAGTAGCAGCGGCCTCAGGAACAGCTGCTGCTGACGTTAGCAGCCGTTCAGCTGACATCACTGCTGAAGTCACTACTGACATCATGAACAAAAAAAAGGAATCCTGGAGATTCTAAACAAGATTGGCTGAATTCAACCTTTTGAGGCTAACAACACCGCTGACGTCACTATTGTTGTCAGCAGCAGAAAGAAAAAAAAAGAAAAAAAAGGGGAAGGCGCGTAAAACATGCCCACTAGTCCTAGCGGGGAGGTGTCCTCCTCTGATGCGGGGAGGACCTCGTCCCCCTTTCCTGTAGCAGCTGTAGCAGCTACAACAACAACAACAACAAACGCATCAGGAGCAGCAGCAGCAGCAGCAGCAACAACAGCAATAGTAGTAGCAGCAACAGCAACAGCAATAACAGCAGCAGCAAGAGCGGTAGCAGAAGCAACAGCAGCAGGAGCAGCAACAGCAGCAGCAGCAGCAATAGCAACAGCAGGAGCAACAGTAGGAGCAGCAGTAGCAGCGTCACCCTACACAATCTGTCGTTAGTCCTTTTGCTTCGACAGATCTGCTCGCTCTTCAGCAGGAGCTCGCAGCTCTGAAATAGCAGCTCGCGGCACTACAGCTGCCGCCACCCACATTGCCCCAATAGTCGCAGCAGTAGCAGTAGTAGCAGATGCCACCGGTGTAGGAGCAGCCTCCCTCGCAGCAGGCACACCAATGTCAACAAGCGCCGTTTGCTCTGCTAGGATACACAAGCCCGGCCCTATCCGGGCCGGGCTTGCGTATCCGGGCCGGGCTTGCCACACAGTACCTGGCGAAGCAACACACCCTACGCCAACACCGGACGATGAAATCAGTCCTAGGCCCCACTTGGGTGCCGGCCGCAGGCCAAAGGACTTTGAAACCCCACCGCCACCGCTTCAAGCTAGTGACCAGTTCCGGAACTGGGAACTCAACTTCCGGATCTCGGCACAGGGTGAGGGCTTATGGCACTACTACGTTCTGCCGTTAGACTCCACCCAGGCCGACCAGGTCTACGATGTAGGTCGCGTCGTGCGTGCTCTTGTCCTCGTCGCCCCTCCAGCCTCACGACTCGCCCTCGAGCCCTTCCTCGGCGACCTCACCACCGAAGCCCTTCCTGACCCAGCAGCGGCCTGGCACGTACTCACTCGCCGTCATCGCCTGTCCAACGATGCGGAGACCAGCCGTCTGCTCCGGGAGTTCAACTCCATTCACATGGGGGAGACAGAGATGGTCACCTCCTACTGGCAGCGTGCAGAGGATCTACTCCGCCGCCTTAGAGACGTCACGCCACCTCCCCTCTCTGCGCTCCTGACCATCAAGACGGCGCCACTGCCTCCTCCTCCGACGTCTTCGTCCACCACTCCCAGGAAGTTCTCGAGGCCATGGCCGCCCAGGGTACTCTCATGCCATGGGCGTACGAGCTCTTCCTCCTCATCAAGGAAGCTCGTAAGGAGTCCCACATCCATCGCACAGAGTCCCTCGCCTCCCCTGCCATCGCCACTCCTGCCGTCGCCGCTCCTGCCGTCGCCGCTCCTGCCGTCGCGTCAGTGACCATTGCCGCCCCAGCAGCAGCAGCATCCTCCGGCACCTCCTCCTCTACCAAGAAGAAGAAGAAGGGCAAAAAGGGCAAGGGCACTCAGCAACACACCAGCGGATCTGGCAGTGCTAACCTCGTTTGCCATAACTGTGGCCAGTCTAGACACGGATGGTACACATGTCCGCTTCCAACTCACGAGGCTCGTTTCATCGCCACCATGCATTGCCAACGCGAGCGCCACCTTGCCACCAGCGCCGTAGCCGCCACTGTTACTGTCACATCAACGCCCCTTGTGATGGCCCCACCTCAGCATCCTTCAGAGCTGTCCGCACACGCTGACCCGTTATTGGCTTCCTCCTCTCCCTTCCCCGACTATGGCACTGTCACACCGCTCTCGGTATACTCCATCGGACCCTCCGCCCGCGAGCGCCAACTGGAGCAGTTCATCACCTTCCAGCTCGGACTTCCTCGCCCTCCTCCCCAGGGAAGTGCGAGTTGCGTCGTTGCCAGTTCCTCCCCGCCTGCATGACAAAGATGTTGCTACGCACATGGCCTGTATTTCTGCCTGTCCCATCCTGTGCCGCCCTCTCTTCTCCCGCTCCTCTTCGAGACGATGTTGCCTGGCTAGATGACTGGCACTCGCGGTTTGCACCTCCGTCCACTTCGTCAGCGTCGCTCGTCCACTACAATGTGAGTGCGAGCGACCTGGCCTCCCCGGTCCAGGATCCGTCAGAGACCTGGATCATCGACTCCGGGGCCACGCATCACATGACGGCCTCGTGCGAGGCCTTCAGTCTGCTTGGTCCCGTCACCGATGTCACCGGGGTTTGGACGGGATCTGGTCAGGTCTTGCCCGTTAGTGGCGTCAGCGTCGTTCGTTTCCACGGTCCTTTGGGTGACGTCTTCTTGACTGATGTTCTCTTCGTCCCTGGCCTTGAGCTCAGCCTCCTGTCCGTCACCTCCCTTGATCGCATGAGCATGGATGTTTTGCATTCACGTGGCATGGATACTGTGTCGTTGTGTCTGGCTGGTCGTGTTGTCCTGCATGCCACCGCCTGCGACAACTTGTGGCATGTACCGCGCCTGTCTGCTCCCACCTATGTCTCCTCTTTGTCGACTGACACTGACCATGTGTTCGTCACCAGCACATTCTCTCCATAGCACACGCGTCTCCTCCATCACCGACTCTGTCACGTCCACTCTGCCGTTATTGAAAACATGCTGTGCATACAACCAGCCACGGGTCTTGACTCAGCCTCCTTTCCTCTGACTTGCACCACTGAGTGCATCGATTGCGCTCAAGGCAAGATGCACCGCTCCACCTACCCCCTCTCTGCCTCTCGAGCTTCCGCCCGGCTCGACCTCGTCCACTCTGACGCCATGGGTCCTCTCCCGACAGAGTCTGTCACCGAGCACGGTCATTACGTTCTGACCCTTACGAACAACTACTCTAGCTATCGCTGGGTTTTCTGCCTGGGACAGAAAAGCGACGTTGCGCCCACCATTCGGAATTGGCTTTTCTGCACTGAACGCGAGTGTGGTCGCTCCCTCCGCCGCTTCCGCTCAGACCGCGGGGGCGAGTTTCTGGGGGAGACCACCCCTTTCCTTGCCTCCCGTGGTGTCCATCATGAGATGTCGGCGCCGTACACGCCCGCCCAGAACGGGGTCTCTGAGCAGTGGAACCGCACCATGGCGGACGCTGTCCATACCATGCGGGTCGAAGCCGGCGCCTCTGACAGCTTCTATTTTGAGACCATGACCTACATGACATGAGTCTGGAACCGAATTCCCCATGGACCCATTCCTCGTCAGTCCACCCCATACCAGCATTGGTGTGGAGAACACGCCGACTTGCGTCCAACCCGTGTCTGGGATTGCGTCGCCATCGTTTGGTTACCTACCCCGCACTAGGGTGGCAAGCTTGACCCTCGCGGTCGCCCGTGCACCTTCCTCGGCGTCTCGCATCAGTCAAAAGCCTAACGATTTTGGGATCCCGCTCGCGGTTGCATTGTCGAGTCCTGGGATGCCCTCTTCTCTTAGGACTTGTTTCCTCGCGACCTCATTTGCTCAGGCGCGTCGATGTTCCTCCCGTCGCGTGGGGGAGTGGTGAGTCCATCCTCTGTCTTCCCGCGTCCGGGTGGTCCATCGCTTGCGTCCACGGACCCACTTTTGCCGGCTTTCCCATCCGTGTCCGCCAGCCCCTCAGGGCCGGCTTCCCCGTCTGTGGCCGCCAGCCCCTGAGGGCCGGTGTGGCCGCCAGCTCCTCAGGGCCGGCTTCCCCGTTGGTGGACGTCAGCCCCTCGGGGCCGGCTGCCCCATCTGTGTCCGCTAGCCCCTCAGGGCCAGCTGCCCCGTCCGTGGCCGCCAGTCCCTTACGGCCGGCTTCTCCGTCGGTGGACGTCAGCCCCTCGGGGCCGACTGCCCCGTCTGTGTCCGCTAGCCCCTCAGGGCCGGCTGCCCCGTTCGTGTCCGCCAGCCCCTCAGGGCCGGCTGCCCCGTCCGTGTCTGCCAGCCCTTCAGGGTAGGTTGCCCCGTCCGTGTCCGCCAGCCCCTCGAGGCCGGCTGTCCCGCCTGTGTCCGCTAGCCCCTCAAGGCCGGCTGCCCCGTCCGTGTCCGCTAGCCCCTCAGGGCCAGCTGCCCTGTCCATGTCCGCGAGTCCCTCAGGATGGGCTGCCCCGTCCGTGTCCGCCAGTCCCTCAGGGCCAGCTGCCCCAGACGTGTCTGCCAGTCCCTCAGGGCCAGCTGCCCCGTCCGTGTCCGCCAGCTCCTCAGGGCCGGCTGCCCCATCTGTGTCTACCGGCCCCTCCGGGCCAGCCGCCCCATCTGCGTCTGTCGGTCCCTTAGAGCAGGCTCCCCTGTCCGTGTCGGCTCACTACACACGCGGTCCAGGCGGGAGCCTCAGACCCAGGGTCCCGACAGTGAGCACTCGGGCCACCTTGGCACGTCCTCTCACCCGACGATCCCTTGGGGAGATGCATATCCACTGCCTCGGAGACGTGGCTCCACTCCCACGGTTATGAGTGGGGACCCCGGCACCAAGGCACTTGGTTTGGCTACACATTAGTCATTGCGGACCTACATCCAGGGTTGGCTCTGGGCTACTCCCTGCTCCATCAGGAACACCGGTATGTCGTTACAGCCGCACTCACGCAGCTGCCACCAGAGGCACGGAACGCGCATGCCATCACAGTCCGTCCCATTGAGCGACCAGAGGACCCAGCCACCCTGCGCGAGGCTCGGGCGTCTCCCGAGGCCGCACACTGGGAAGCGGCGTGCACCGACGAGGTAGCTGCCATCCGGCAACATCACGTCCACGAGCTCATCCAACTTCCCCCGGTCGCAAGGCCATCAGTGCCAAGTGGGTTCTCCAGCGGAAATGGAAGTCTGACTGGTCTCTGGACAAATACAAAGCCCGTTGTCAACCGGCCTGAGGCAAACGGACTAGAAAACAGGGCCGACACAATAACACCTACCGACCGCACCTAGCATTTAAGCTAGGAGAAGATATCACCTTGAGGATCACGGTTCCACACTGAGCAGTTCCTAGGCAATCACTTGCTAGCAACTGTGTCCACTTAACACTTGGTCACTTTCGTGCGAGGTGCTAGTCAAAGACTATCTCCTGGGACTTTGACCGACCAGTGTCTTCTTTATACTATTCCTTAGTTGGAAAACTCTGTGAGGAGCATCTAAGGCCAGATTGTGCAATTAGAATGAAGAATAAGCCTGGTACATATAGTCCTAGGCCTGGCTTCTAAGGTGTGGGTAGTGGCACTTTTGGGGTGGTCACTCCACACCACCTCACCAGTCCGCCAACTGGCACATCCACTGACCACCAAGTGGCACACTCTTCTCATGCATGGAGAAATGTCTAAGAAACTTCCCCCTGTGCAGGAAGGCCAAAAGCCTCCTGCGCACATCAAGGCTCGATCGTAGGACCTGTTGTCCCTCAGTCCAACATGCTATCCGTTGGGCGACACTTCTGGTGTCTCGCTTGGATTTGCACCACGAACACGGTTTGGGGGACTTACTCCAAGGGAGCAGTGCATGCCCAACCTGTCCGTTAAGCCATAGCAGTGGTCATGGGGCATAGAAGAACAACAATCTCTCCCTTTTACCTTGGGCCACCTGCTGTGGTAGTTTTCTTCAACATCAACTTTCTGCGTCTTTAGTTTTCATCTCTTGCATCCACCATGCCGACTCCTCAAGCACCTGCAACATGCAAGTTGCTGTCTAGCGGCTTTGTCAAGAAGTCTGCAAGCATTTTCTTGGTCGCTACGTGCTTGAGTTCCACGACACCCTTGGCGACAAGGTCACGTGAGTAGTGGTACCGAATATCGATGTGCTTTGTACGCCAGGAGATCATGTCGTCCTCTGCCATAGCGATTGCCCTTTGGTTGTCGATGCGGATGACCGTTGCTTCCTCTTGTGGTGCCTTGATCTCATCAAGCAAACTGGGAAGCCAGTGTGTTTCCTTGTACACTTTGGAGAGTGAAATGTACTCCGCCTCAGCAGTAGAAAGCAAGACGCAGTCCTGCTTCCTGCTTGCCCACGAGACCGCACCACCGTTGAGAAGACAGACAAACCTTGAGGTGGACTTCATGTCATCAATCCGTCCTCCCAAGTCCATGTCAGTGTAGCATGTCAGTCGCAGCAAGTCTGATCCTTCTAGACCTCCAAACCGAAGTCCGACGTGCCGAGTCTTTTTGAGGTAGCGAAAAATCCGCGTAAAACAAGGACGTCAACAGCGGACATCCTTGATCCGCACCTCAACTGCGGGTGCCATGACGTCTACAACATCTTCCTCGACATCCGTCTCCAGCCTTGCCACCACTCTTATCTCCGCCGCAGCAGTCCTCACCACGCTGAGTGCTGCTTGTGTCACAGGCCTTCTCCCCCTTGCCGTTCCTCTTGCTGCGACAGTGTCCACCTTGGCTGCAGCCTTCACTACCGCTATACCTCCATTCCTCTCCCTTCTGCATGGTGCGTCCCTGTCCGCAGCCTCTTAAGCTCCCTCTTTGCTTGGCCCCTTGCTGCCTGTCTGGTGTCTCTTCTCCCTCTACGGTGGCTTGTCATGTCGGACTTGAGGTGGGTTGTCCTGCAGTGCCTGCTCTACGTGCAGAAGACAAACCCATTTTTTCCACGCCCACAGGTGCGGGGGAAACTCTGCCGACCTTTTTCCGGTAGGGTCCCACAGTCGTCACCATGTTTGGTGACGATGAGTCAGTTATCACTGATTTGCAGTGTCAGCTGAACCTCGCTCGCGAGGCTTAGCGCGAGGCACAAGAATGCCTCAAAGTCGCAAATGACAATCGCGCCGCCTTCGCTGATGAAGTTGGTGCCATCGTGCTTAAGCGTCTTCTTGTTGCGTCTGTCTCCCCTGCTGGCTCTCCTGCTAGTGCCTCCTCTTCCCACTCCGCTCAGAGCACTGTTGCCGTCCCACCTGCCAACGGCACCCCAGCTGCCGCTTCCGTCACTCCAGCACGCCAGCATGAATTTTTCTTCCAACCTCCTGTCCTGGCTGCTGGACTTGCCTTCTCCTCCTAGGAAACACGCTTTAGTGCCTGGGCTTAGGGAGAGCGCCTGTGGAAGTACTATTTTCCGCACTCGCGCCCTTCACTCCTATCGCTGATGAGTCCGCCCGTGCAGTTCGTGCCCTCATCGCTGCTGCGCCCGAAGCACTTGTCGATGATGTTGGCACATACAATGCTGACCCTGCCGCTCAGCGGCTTCCTGATCCCGTTGGTCCATACATGATGTTGCGCCGCAACACCACCGTCTCTGGCCAGGCTGCCCAGAGCACACTCACCATGCAGTTTAACGTGCTCCTTATGCGTGTGGACGAATCGGCGGATGCGTACTGGGCGCGCGGCCTTAAATTGCCCCGTGAGCTTGGTGATGGTGCACCGAGGCAACTTTCAGCAGTGCTGACTATGGTCAACGGTTTAATTCCCGAGCTGTCTGATCTCCTTTGCGACGTTTCACCAGATGAGCTGCATCACCTCGCGTCTCAGCCTGTGCCTCCAAAGTCCCCACCTGGTGTCGGCGCCCTCTGGGACTTCACTGCAGAGTGTCTGGCTTCCTGGTGGACCAGTCTACAAAACAAACATCTACATCGTTCCGCCGTTGCAGGGGTCGCAGCTGTCACCACAACCTCATCCCTTTCTCCCTCCTCTTCCTTCAGTACCGCCTCCATCCCCACGTCCTCCTCCATGGCTACAGCCCTTGCCTCTCAAGGCCGTGGGCGCCAGGGAAAGGGCTGAGGCAAGGGGAAGCCCGCTGACGCCGTCTCCTCTCGTGTTCCCGGCGAGGTGGTATGTTGGAACTGCGGGTCTTTCGAGCACTCTGCTCGGAAATGCCCGGCACCGCCTGACGATCTGCACCTGACACATGCCATGCGTGCCCAGTGGGCGCAATCTAGCGGCTCCGCCTCCTCTTCCACGACCAGCTCCCGCTCCAGCTCCAGCTCCAATCTGTTGTCTTAGTCGGTGAGTACCTCCTCTGCTCAGGTGTATTCCACTACTGGCGTCCTCTCTGCGCCTCCGCCAGCACCGTATCCCTGGGATTGGCCGCCGCCGTACGGTGTACCCATCTACACCAGACCGCCCTCTCCCGCATACTTCTTTCCACCGTTGCTCCCTTCTCCCTCAGGTTCCCCTGCTCCATCGTCAGCACCATCCGTCGACGGCGAGCGCCACCTGGAGGAGTCCCTTCTGCAGCGTCTCCACCATCGTGATCAGGGAGGTGAGTGTGTGACTGCTTTGGCCAGAGGTCCCTCCTGTCAAACGGAGAACGGTGTGACACCGTTGTCCATGGGGATCCGCCTGATCACGTCCATGAGTCTCTGTTTGCGTCTGTTCCGTGGATCGAGCACTGGCAGTCGTTTGTCCTTCCGTGTCGTCTCGTAGCATGTGCCTCGTCCTGCCCCCCTGTCGGTACTGCTGCCACGTGTGGTGTCCTCCCCCGTACTCGTGTCACAAGTGGCTTCTGGGTCCTTGACTCTAGAGCCACCCACCACATGAGCTCTGATCGTGCTTACATTGACTCGTTGGGCCCTGCCGGCCCTGTTCGCTTTATCCGCACCGGGTCCGGCTAGTTGCTCCCCGTTCAGGGTGTGGGTGTTGTTCGCTTCATTGGGCCCAGTGGTGTGCTACTTTTGCCTGACGTTCTGTATGTGCCCTCCTTGGAGCTCAGTCTGCTGTCAGTGACCTCCCTAGATGATCAGGGCATGGACTTCTCTGCAAGTCAGGTTGTGGGTACTGTTCGTCTCTGTCTAGCTGGTCGTGTTGTCCTCAAGGGTGTCAAGTGTGATAAGCTTTATCGTGTGCCCTTGGTTGTCCCCTGTGACTCTTTTGTTGGCTCCTCTCTTGCACATGTTGCTCCCTCTCTCTCCCCTGACTATGTTCAACTCTTGCATCGTCACCTTGGCCATGTGCACACTGATGCGATCACCAGCATGCTTCGCCTTCAGCCTGATCTTGGCTTATCTTCGTCCACTTTCCCGCCTCCTTGCCCCTTTGAGTGTCTAGACTGTGCCTAGGGCAAAATGCATCACTCTCCATTTTCCTCCTATGAGTCCCAATCGTCTCATCCCCTTGGTCTGGTCCACGCTGACGTCATAGGTCCGCTACCCCATGACTCCCTTGGGGGTGCTGGGCGGTATGTCTTGTGCTTGGCAGATGATTTCTCTCATTTTCGTTGGATTTTCACCCTTCGTCAAAAAAATTATGTGTGTCTGATTCTTGAGTTCTCGCTTCTCCAGGCTGAACGGTCGTGTCAGCGGTCCGTGCGTGTCTTTCACAGTGACCGTGGTGGTGAATTCCTGGGTCCCATCGCACGCTTCCTCGAGTCCAAGGGTGTGTGTCTGGAGACATCCGCTCCTTACACACCCCAACAAAACGGAGTCTCTGAACATTGGAATCAGACTCTCGCCAATGGTGTTCGCACTCTCTTGTCTGAGTCCAGTCTTCCCCCTCTCTTTGCCTTTGAGGCCATGAGTTATATGACCTGGATTTGGAACCATATTCCGCATGGTCCCCTTTCTCGCACGGTCACCCCTTTTGAGCGTTGGTACGGTACTCGTGCCGACCTCTGTCTCGCTCGTGTCTGGGGTAGCATTGCGTCCATCTGGCTCCCCGAGGACCTTCGCGAGGGCAAAATCTCCCTGCGTGGACGCCTTTGTTCCTTTCTGGGTGTTTTTGCCCAGTCCAAGGCTTGGCATTTCTGGGATCCGGAGCGCCAGTGGGTTGTCGAGTCTTGTGACGCCCTGTTCTTCGAGTACCTCTTTCTTGGTGATCTGCGTTGTCCGTCTCCCTCTGATGCCCTATTCCCGCACTCTCGGTTGCGGGTGGAGGTCGGTCCTCTTGTCTCTCCCACTCATGTTGTCCCTGATGTCGTTTCTTCCCTGTAGCCTTCCCCCTCGTCGCGTTCCCAGGCATCCGACACAGTGTCCTCCCGACCCGCTGTATCCTCTCAGGCCGTGTCACCCAGTGCCCCGGTTTCCCCTACTCAGTCCTCCTCTCCGACCTCCTCCGAGTCCATCTCACCTGCGCACCCCTCTAGCCCGCTCCTGTCCACTACCCCAGTCCAAGTGCTCCAGTCATGGCCGCTCCTGCTGCTCTGCGTGTTGTGAGGTATGCACTCTCGATGGCTTGAGTTGGGCTCTGTTATCGTGCATAGTTGTCCGTGGTCATGGATGGGTACACTCACTGTGACTGGGCACATGACGTGGATGCTCGCAGCCGCACGGGTTACATCTTCCTTGTTGGGGGGATAGCGATCTTGTGGAAAAGTGGCAAGCAAGGTTGTGTTGCGCGAAACTCCAGTGAGGCAGAGTATGTTGCTCTTGGCAGAGGCACGTGTGAGAGTGTTTGGCTTTGTCGGCTGTTGCAACATGTGCGCATTTCCATTCGCTGCATCACTCTGCACTATGACAATCAAAGCACAAAAGCAATTGCTGATCACGACGGCATGCATTACACTCACACCAAGCATATCAATGTTGAGCATCATTTTGCGCATGAATGTGTGGCTTAGGAGATGTCCAGATCGTGTGGATTGACACTAGACAGTAGCGAGCTGATTTTCTTACTAAGGCATTGAGCAGTAACGTCTTCAAGGCAGCAGTGCACACTGTGGGTCTGCTGTGCGTTTGTGATGCGCCGGGCTGAGTTGTTGTGTCGTGCGTTCGTGTACAGTTGTGTGTCACTCCTCGTGACGTTGCCGGTGTGCTTGTACCAGTCTGTGTGCAGTGCGGCTGGGGGTCATGGGGGAGTTTTGGATTATGTGTCAGTCTCGACGTGGTGACCTCTGGCCTTGCTGCACACCCACCTCACCTGTGCAGGTGATTGGCCAGAGAAGAGACTACACTCCGAGCTGGACCCTTCCGTCGGCGTATTCTCTCACCGGGCAACCTGTTTCAGCCAAGGATAGCATGGATACAATTGGGTCATTATCCCAGGATAGCTTTGTCTAGTGTTTAGGAAAATACCCAGGTTGTTCCTGGGTGGTCTCGAAGAACCGCACGAGCAAGTGGTGGTTCGAATAACCAACTCGCTTGGGAGCGAGCGAAAGCGAGCTCGCTGCTCGCTCGCTCGCTCCCGATGGGCAACACTACTGTGGCCCGTGACTCCTTTTCCACTTGTTCCTTGTTTCATGTAATCGTTTTCTCTCGCTGTTCAAAATGCCATGGCAGCCAACCTCTCTTGGTGAACTGCCAAAATCTCTTGCTCTCTTGCATCCATGCTCTCCGGCATTACCTACCTCGTGCACACAACGACAAGGGTTTGGTAAGGAGACACAAGGCAAAGTGTCAGAATGCTTTTATAGCATTTGCAGAGAGGAATGACGAATGACAGGTCCATGGCATAAGTACCTGTCGCGACGCACGGGGGGTGTCGCACGCAGCAGTGCAAGATCTGTCCTAAAACCGGCACAAAACCACTGTTTTGGTCGTAACTTTGCGCAGACATGTCAGAACGCTACGCTGTCTGAACCTAGACGTGCAGGGTCACAAGCCAGACACTACGACTGGTCACATGCATGCATATGGAATCAAACGATGGATACACAATGAAAAAACATGCAAATTGGGTCCACGGCCAGCTCACCAATAAACTCCTACGTGCTGCAGAAAAACTGCAGGAGGTCCCAGGTAGTGTCAAGAGCTATAAAACGGTCGCCAGTCAGCTCCAAGCTGGTAGTCCACCACCAGCTGACACACCGGTACCACCAGGGTCCGCATCAGGGATCTGCACGAGTATGGATGGGGCCGAGTGGTCACAGTAAACTGTACAGGTTGACAGGAACGTCAAAAGTCACAACACTTCCCCATGACCCGATGGTACGCATGTCCATACACGTGCAGCACTGAGACGAGTACAACAACAAGTGCAACGACAGATGTGACACGGACACAAACACATCCCACACTCAACCACTCTCAGGCAAGGGGCGCAGCCCAAGAGAATGAATGGCCACCAGGAACTTTCTGCGTGCTAGTACCTTCGTCAAGAAGTCAGCACGCTACATGTCAGTGCAAACCCAAATGACGGAGATCACGTGTCACTCCACCAAATCACGCACAAAGTGATGCTCAACCGCAGTGTACTTTGTGCGAGCATGAAAGACACCAGATTTCTTTGCAATGGCAACACTTTGGTTGTTGCAACGAAGCACAATGGCACGTACTGACTGACCCAACTCAAAGAACAGGCACTGCAGCCATACCACCGCAGCAGCCCCTTCACCCAGATCAACATACTCTACCTTCGATGAGCTACGTACAATGCAACCCTGCTTCCCACTGCGCTAGGACACAGCGGTACCACCGAGCAAGAACACGTAACCGGTGAGACTACGTCCATCTGGGCTCCAGGCCTAGACGTTATCAATGTAGCTATCAAGGACCAGCGAACAATGCCGGCGAAAGCATAGTCCAAGGTACAGTGTGGAGACCACGTACCGCACCACTCGCACAGTCGCGTGAAGGGCTCTAGCGCGTGGAGCCTGCAAAAAATGGGTAAGGAGATTGACGGCGAAGGCGATGTCAGGACATGTGGTAGTGGCCAGGTATATCAGAGGTCTGATGAGAAGGAGGTACAAGGTCACATCCATTGTCTCCCTCAGCTGTGTGGGATTGTCCACCTTTAGGGCATCCTGCTCGTCACGCATGAGAGGTGTGGAAGCCGTGGGCACTGAGTTGGGGAGGTTGCTGAAGCGCTCCCCCACAACACGTGCGTATTGGGCTTGATATAGTAGTAGAGTACGACGTCTACGGTCTCGCACGATCTCCATGCCAAGAAACACCACTACAGGACCAAGGTCCTTCATCCTGTAAACTCAAGAGGACAGCCTTGGCCTCCTTCACAGCCTCCAATGAAGGAGACGCGATCAGAAGGTCTTCGACATAGATCACGATGGTGGTGAACCGCTCAGGCGTCCATCGGATGAAGAGAGAGGGATCTGCCTCGCTCTGTACACATCCTGCACAAGTCAAGGTACCAGCGATCTCCTGGTTCCAACACCAAGGAGACTGCTTGAGGCCATACAAGGACTTGCGCAAGCGCCTGACCTTGTCACCGTCCTCAAAGCGAGGTGGCTGAGCCACGTAAATCTCCTCATCAAGAGAGCCATGGAGGAACGCACTGTTCACATCCATCTGGTGCGGTTCCGAGTCATGCTGAGCTACTACACCGAACAGAGCTCGAGCTGAGGTCATGCGGCCGACAGGGGAAAATGTGTCTGTGTAATCGATGCCCTCAATATGAGAGTACCTCTTGACAACCAAGCGAGCCTTGTGGCGTTCCAGTGAGCCATCCCGCTTCACTTTCTTGCAAAAGACCCACTTCACCCGAATAACCTTCCTCCTGTTGTGCTTTGTACCGTTCCTGTACAGTTTACTGTGACCACTCGGCCGTGTCCATACTCGTGCAGATCCCTGAGGCAGGCGGCCCTGGTGACACCGGCGCGACGACAGGCGGCGGGCTACCCGTCTGGAGCTGACCGACCACCGTTGCAGAGCCCCAGATGTCACCGGGACTCCTTACTGTGACTTCTACGTCTTGCAGGCGCCTTTCGGCGGACTGGGCATGAGCCCCATTTGCATGTTTTTGCATTATATACTCGCTGTCCGTCGATGGATGCATGCATGTGACCAGTCGTTGCGTGCGTCTTTTGATTCTGCACGTCTAGGTTCAGACGGCGTAGGATTCTGACATGTGTGCGCAGAGTTACGGCCAAAACAGTGGTTTTGGGCCGGTTTTAGGACAGCTCTTGGACTGCCGCGTGCGACACCCGCCGTGCGCCGCGGCAGGTATTTATGCCCTGGACCTGTCAGTTGTCATNTCTCTCTGCATTTACTAAGCTATTGAAGCTTATGAGACTTTGCGCGTCTCCCTAGACTGATCCTTGCTGTTTCTTGCACCTGCCTGCTTGCTAGTGCGTCAGCTGACTGGACAGTGTCGCCACGTCAGCAGCAGCAAGGCTAGGAAGCTTCCTAGCAGTTTCTCATGGTATCAGAGCGGTGAGACAGATCTCACCAAGCTGCGCAGCAGAGACGCAGCAGAGCAGCAGCAGTGAGAGTCACCGCTGCAGCAGATCTTCTGGGACCCACTGGAGACTGTCGACCGCCGTCAACGCGAGACCGCAGCTGCAGAGGCAGCAGCAGCGACGCGTACCACCACGCAGAGAGGCGTGGCGACGGCGGTGCCAGCAGTCCCCTCACAGCCACAGCAGCTGAGTTGCAGCAGCAGCGCAGCAACCACAGCCGCAGCGTGACAGCAGCGCAGCAGCAGCAGCGGCAGCAGCAGCGCAGCAGCCGTAGCGGCGGCGGCGGCAACAGCGGTCGTAGCGGCAGCAGCAGCACCAGCAGCCGCAGCGCAGCTGCAGCAGCAGAAGCAGCGGCGGCAGCGGCGGCAGCAGCGGCAGCAGTAGCAGCGAGCAGCGCAGCAGCGCAGCAGCAGCAGCAGCGCAGCAGCGCGGCAGCGC
>SZWC01002569.1:24181-70813 GCA_023375785.1 Penium margaritaceum | reverse complement strand
CCCATTTGCATGTTTTTGCATTATATACTCGCTGTCCGTCGATGGATGCATGCATGTGACCAGTCGTTGCGTGCGTCTTTTGATTCTGCACGTCTAGGTTCAGACGGCGTAGGATTCTGACATGTGTGCGCAGAGTTACGGCCAAAACAGTGGTTTTGGGCCGGTTTTAGGACAGCTCTTGGACTGCCGCGTGCGACACCCGCCGTGCGCCGCGGCAGGTATTTATGCCCTGGACCTGTCAGTTGTCATCTCTCTCTGCATTTGCTAAGCTATTGAAGCTTATGAGACTTTGCGCGTCTCCCTAGACTGATCCTTGCTGTTTCTTGCACCTGCCTGCTTGCTAGTGCGTCAGCTGACTGGACAGTGTCGCCACGTCAGCAGCAGCAAGGCTAGGAAGCTTCCTAGCAGTTTCTCACCTCCCAGGTGGAAGGTCAACTAGCTCATAAATTCCATGCTCATGGATGGCACGAAGATCATCCTCGTAGGAAGCATGCCAAGCTTTAGCATCCTATGATGAGAGAGCTTCCTTCAGTGTGCCCGGGGCAGGCGCCATAGAGGGAGAGCTCTTCGTGGCAAGAGCGCACGCCTCAGTGCTAGGTCTGACAGCCACAAGATGAGCTGTTGCATCACAAGCGATATGAAACTAGCGAGTGACGAGGTCATACCCTACGGGGTAAGCTGGATGTACCTCTGTGTGCTCAGTGCAGACACTCGGGCCTAGGACCTTTGTGCTGGGATCACCACTCGCGATGCTGCGAGTGGAGCGTCTGGGTGCGGGACATTGCACTCGCTGGGCTCCGGAGTCCAATGGTCGAAGATGACCGCCAGGCTCACGGGAGTAACCTGGGCTCAAGGGGCGCACTTCAGGCTCAGGAACAGGCACGACCACAGCTGGGGAGGGCTGAGGCAAGGGAGATGGTGATGCCAGGCGAGGGGATGTGCGTGTGGGAGACACATGACTTGGTGAGAAAGTAGGAGGTGAGGCAGGACCACGAACATAGGAAGGAGTGCCGGCGGACACAGGTACGGTCACAGGAGTACGCATAGGTACAGGATCATGGGTACCTATGGGGTGTGAGGGAACAGGGGTACAAGCCGGTGGTTCTGGAGAGGGCTTTGGGGCGATAGCAATGATCGGTGGGTCATCAAGAGCCGGAAACCGCAAAGTGGAGGGAGCTCGAACAGACATGTCAACCTGGCGAGAGGTGCTTTCAGGAGCAGACTCCCCCATCCGTCGAGAAACCTCATGTGTAGGAACGTGTGTGACGAACAACGACGTGATCGATGTCAGATCACTGTAAGTGAGGGACTCAAAGGAGAGCGCGTAGCGTGAATCAACAATACAACGACGAGCAGGTTCCTAAAAGCGCCAAGCCTTCAACCGCGAGGAGATGCCTACGAAGGCACACAAGTGACACCGTGGTGAGATCTTGGACTCCTGCTGGTCCTCGGTGTACCACACAGAAACTAAGGATCCCCAAACGCGAGCGAGGTGCAAGTTAGCATGGTGGTCGGACCAAAGCTCATACGGTGTGACGTGGTCCAGAAGGGGACCGTGCGGCAGGTGGTTCCAGACCCAAGTCATGTAGGCGAATCCTTCAAAAGTGAAGGATTCGGGGAGACCACACTCAAATTGCATAGCGCAAACCGCATCCTCCATCCTCACGGTTCCAACGCTCATAAACACTGTTCTGTTGAGGAGTAGCAGGAGCGGAGACCTCGTGAAAAATCCCGTGCTCGGCGAGGAAGCTTTCCATCTCGCCAACAAACTCACCGCCGCGATCCGAGCGGAAGGTATGCAGCGTGTTGAGGGACGGACGCTGAGCCATCACTAGCCAGAGGCAAACCACAAGAGCGGCGTCACTCTTCAGGCACAGGCTGTAGACCCACCGCATCCGGGTGAAGTCGTCACTCAAGGTCAAGACGTGTCAACCCCGATCGCACAGAGACTCGACCGGAAGAGGACCAAGAAGGTCCGAATGGAATAACTTGAGAGGGCAAAATACGCAAGAAAGAGAGTTAGGGTAGGTGCAATGATGCATCTTACCCTGAGCACAAAAGAGACAGTCGGTCTTGGGCGGCTTCTTGAAAGAAGCTGCGTCAAGACCGAGGGTGGATTGTGCCCGAATGAGCTTCAACATAGTGTCGGAGCCTACATGACACAGACGGCAATGAAGCAATCGCTGGTGCTTAGGAGACAGAACGTCAGTGAAAAAAACACAAGCTCAAGGGGTGGAGAAGTAAGGAGCAGAAGTCTGAGAGACACAATACAGGTCATCTATAACAAAGGCTCAAAGAACAACGCTACGAGTATCAATAGCAGTCACAGTCGCGTAGTCTGCAGTGTGCTCCACAGAGAGTCCCATCAGTGTGCAGGCACGGACAAAAAGCAAACTCAGCTCAAGGTCAGGCACAAACAGCACCTCGGGAAGACAGAGGGGGCCAGATGGATCATCGAAACACACGACCCCAACACCCTGGACTGGCAGGGACTGACCAGAGCCTTTGCAAACAAAACGAAAAGATGCAACAGGGCCGAGACCAACGAAGTCACTACGACGACAGGTCATGTGATGAGTGGCACCGGAATCAATGGTCCAAGTGCCACCGGAATCACGATTGGAGGACACCACTATACAACAGGCAATGGAATACTCGGCCTGAGACGGACGCTGGGCAGCAGGTGGGGAGGAACGACAAAGAGCACAAAGGTGAGACTCATAAATCCAATCGGTACAGTCAGGCCCATCGTCATCACATACCAACTGTGCCCGCCCCCCACACGAGTCATCCCGAGCCAAAAGAACAGACAGACAGTCTGTGAACTACCTGGCTGTGACAACACACTCGCACCTCCCTGAGAGCGAAGCGCTTGAAGGTGTCAGAGCTCGGCGATGGTATGGTCACATGGGTCTGTGTTGCCGCTGCTCGCCTGTGGTGAAGTGGGAACTGTTGCAGTCGTGGTCGCCGCATGCCCGGAGGATGTGCTGCTTTATGTAGACCGTAGTGCGTACGCAGCCTAAAGCCCGCGAATAGTCCGCGCCCAGTCGAGTGGTTGTTGACACTCGGTGTAGCGATGAGCACCTACACTGTTGTAGAAGTGAACAGAGCGTCCACTACTTCTACCCGATGACGGCTACTACTGTGACTGCTGCTGGCACGAGCAGCGCCTCCGTCACCCCTTCTTCCCTAGTGTTGCTACCGCGACACCCTGTGTTTGAGTCGGTGTAATCGGGATAGAAGGAGAAGAGGAGGAAGTGGCAGAGGATGGAGAAGGAGACTACAGGAGGGGCGTCGGTGGTGATGCGACGATTGCTGCAGCAAGGGAAGTCTCTTGATAAGCCACGGCTACCTCACGAGCGGAAGTCACCTGGAGGAAGAGCTGGTGCGCCGAGGGAAGAAGCTACAATGAGGTAAAAAAGGGCTCAAACACGGTGTCGCTGTACCTCGTGAAGATGTCTCTGTGCTCAAGGCAAAATCCAAGCATGATTGTGCGGAGCGCCCAGAGCTCTGTACCTCTGGAGGTCCCAAGGCACGTGTAGATGCACATGGCGCGTTGCTAGTAGTCGACTGCAGGCTCGGCAGGCCCCTGACGAAGGGAGTGAAAGGCACGAATGTGATTGGCGTAGGTCGCGTCCATTTCTGCAGGAAGCAGGGATAATGCCAGGTCCCAGCCTCTGCGTGGATCAACGCCGGTGCCTGTGCCGACCTGGCCAAGGAACAAGCGGAAGTCGACGACGGTCTCGCAGAGTATGGCGTAAAGAAGTCTGCGCATTACTCTAGCCACTGTCAGTACATGTGCTTGGTCCGAAGTCTGATACGGACTGTGGTAGTAGGGCCACACTCCCTCTGAAGTGGCCCAAACCTGGAAAAGGATCTATCAGCAGTCAAAGCCGTCCTCGCTGACATACTATGGAGGTGGTGTCTCGTGTCCTTGGGTTGTCGCTTCGTAGGGAGAGCAACCACAGGCTGAGAAGGATGAGGGATAGGGAAGATACCGGGAAGAGGGAAGTCGCTGGGGTGGAGGTTAGGTGACGATCGAATCTCGCAAAATCGCGATGTGTGTGGGGGTCGAGAGCTCGTCTGGAGCTGGCGGAGATGCTCCTGAAGTAAACGAATCTCACGCTAGGGGGAGTCGTCCTCCATGCCTAGCATATCTGGATCCTCATCCCCGGGGTCAAGAGGTGGCGGGTCGCATCCAGCTCCTGTCTCTGGTGTTGGAGCTGACTGTTGTATAGAGGGTGCGACACCATCAACTCCCTCAGAGGTCTGCCGTGGGGCCGTGGTCTGACCCCGAAGAAGTTCAGTGAGTGTACAGATGGCGTCAGTCTGCTCCCGCTGTAGGCGACGCATCTTGTCCTGCTAGCTCCGCGAGTCCTCGATAGCCTACAAGCGTGGGCTCATCACTCCTGAGGAGGAAGAAGAGGGATCTGGTATCCTCTTTCCCTTATCACCGGACAGAGCCATGTCACCGCTCATTATGGACCGAGAGCTCAACTTGGTGGGATTGCAAAAACGTCCGCGTTTCTCCAGGATTTGAAACGCCGAAAACGTTTGACTCTTCGACCAAAAATTTGATTAAGTAAAGGTGCTCATGTCAGCAGGTGGTTGCTGACGTCAGCAGGTGGTTGCTGACATCAGCATGACCTGATGACATCAGCAAGAAAAATGCTGATGCCAGCCCCCCTCCTCCCCCTCCCCTCTTTTTGTTGTTGTGCCCCTCGTTGCGTAGGGGGCGGCTGCCCCACAGCAACCACGCAGAAGTTGCACGGAAGCTTTGTAGTAGCTTCCATTTGGCTGCTACTGCTATTGTGCTGGCACCAGCAGTAGCATCCGTGCGGCTGCTTGTGCAGCTGCACACTGCTACTATACTATAGCATAGCTGCGTGCTGTTGTTGTAGCCGCCGCGCACAGCGGCTGCTCTGTGCTACTGCCGCTGTGCACTGCTGCTGCACTACTACTATGCTACGCTGCTGCTACTACTGCTATTGCTCAATGCTACTACTGCTATACGCTGTTGCTGCCCGCCGTTTCTGCCGCCGCTACGCAGCGCTGTTGCGCGCTGCTCCTGTTGCGAGCTACTACTGCTGCGTGCTGCTACTGCTGCCAGCCGCCGCCTGTCGCGGCTGTGGCCTACTGCCGCTGCTACTGGTGCCAATGCCAACAGCTGCTAGCTATTGCCGCCTCATGCAGGTGTAACGTGCTGCTCCCAGCGGCTGTTGCTAATGCACTCTCACGTGGGTGACATTGCCGGCAGTCGGTGTTGTCGGCAGGTCCTTGTGAATCGGCAATAGCGGTGACGCTCACTGCTCCTGCTCTGCTGCATCTCTGTTGCGTAGCTCGATGAGAAGTGTCTCACCACTCTGATACCATGAGAAGATGTGTGGAAGCTTCCTAGCGACATAGCCACCTACTAGGCGTCAGTGCTTGGTCAGACGGTGACGACAACCACAGGTCGTGCACACAACGGCAAGGGTTTGGCTAGTTGACAGAAGGCAAAGTGTCAGAATGCTTCAGTAGCATTTGCAGAGAGAAATGACAAATGACAGGTCCATGGCATAAGTACGTGACGCGGCGCACGGCGGGTGTCGCATGTGGTAGTGCAAGATCTGTCCTAAAACCGGCCCAAAACCACTGTTTTGGCCTTAACTCTGTGCGGACACGTCAGGATGCTACGCGTCTGAACCTAGACGTGCAAGATCACAAGCCGGATGTTACGACTGGTCACATGCATGCATCTGGCATCAAACAGTGGATACACAATGAAAAAACATGCAAATTGGGCCCACGGTCAGTCCACCGATAAACTCCTGCATGTTGTAGAAAAACTGCAGGAGGTCCCTGGTAGTGCCCAGAGCTCTGGAACGGTCGTCGGTCAGCTCCAAGCTGGTATTCCGCCACCAGATGATACACCGGTACCACCAGGGTCCGCATCAGGGATCTGCACGAGTATGGACACGGCCGAGTGGTCACAGTAAACTGTACTGGTCGACAGAAACGTCACAAATCACAACATGCGGGACAACACCAGACCATGAGATGATGGAGCACACACAGACGCAAGAAGAGACGGGGCGAGAGGCAGCCACACATCGCCCGTTCCGTCACTTGGGGCGGATGACTCGAAACGCACACCTACCGACTCAAGAAAGCGAAGATTTTGACCGATGAATTCGCCACCACGATCGGAGGGAAACACTTGTAGCTTACGCTGACAAGTGCGCTCAGCCTAGACAAGCCAGGCCTAGATTGTGGGGCTCACATCACTTTTTAGACAGAGGGGGTAAATCCACCGAAAGCGAGAATAGTCTTCGAGCAAACAGAGGACACAGACACATCGACCGCCCCCGAGAAACTCGACTGGAAACGGACCCGTGACATCAGCATGGACGAGAGCAAGGGGCTCATGGGTGCAAGACGTAGACACAGGAAAGGGAGAGCGATGCATTTTGCCCTGGGTACAGTCCAGGCAGTCGGCTGTGCAAGGAGCAGGGAAGGAAGAAGCATCGAGAACGGTGGCAGGCTGATGACGCAGCAGGCTGTGAATTGCGGCAGTGCTCACGTGACAGAGACGGCGGTGCAGGAGGCGTGCATGCTCAGGCGAGAGTGAAGGGACAACATGCACATGAGCGTGAGCGATGGCGGACGGACTCGGTGGGAAGAGCGGCACACGGTACAGCCTCTCACAAGGAATGCCACGAAGCATGACGCGTCTAGGTGACTGCAAGGACACAGTGCCAAAGCCATGAGACGCGATCAAATCCATAACCTGATCGTCCAAGGTGGACACAGAGAGCAGACTGAGCTCTAGGACAGGCACGTAAACCACATAAGGCAAAAAAATGTCACTAGAGGGACCAACAAACCAAACAACACCCACGCCTTGAACAGGTAACGTCTGGCCGGAGCCAGTGCGAATGAAGCAAACATCCCCAACAGGCCCCAACGACACAAACGCAGAGCGCAACGACGTCATGTGATGTGTGGCGCCCGAGTCGATGATCCAAAAATCACGTGACACATGAGCAGACGAGAACAGATGACAAAGGGCAACACGACCAAGGTACTCAGGAGAGGATAATGACTGACCACAGGCTGCCAAGAGACGAGGAAACGACACATGCTCCCAACCCTCAACCTACGCGGCAGCCACTGGTGGACCCCCCATCGACGCTCCCTGCAGGGATCCATCCGACTCACACTGGTGAACTCCAGACCCGACAGCCGTACTCACACCACAAGGTGCAGGAGGTCAAGGCGGATGGGGCGTGCTCGCCCGTGACTCCCAGAGAGAAGGTGGATGAGATGCTGGTACAGCGAGCGCAGCTGGAGCATAGGCGGCAGGAGGTGGCACATGGAGCCACACTGGAGGGGCATAGAAAGCCGATGGTGGCCAGTAGAACGATGGGGCCCAGTGGGGTGGGGCCCAATCGACCCCAGGAGGTGGCAGCGCAGGTGCTGCCATGCCACCGAAGAAACGATAGTGAAGGGTCGACTGCAACAGGTCTCCCGAAGTACTGGGACAAGACCCCGTATACCCAGGTCTCGACCAAGGAAGGGCAGAAAGCGGGAGCTGGAAAGCAGAGCCCTAGTGGTGTCTTGAGGCACCGGGACAATACCTCGGATGCCCGGCTCTCGACCACAAAGAAAACTAAAACAATAAAAGTAAAAATCAACAAAATGAAATTGGTGCCAAGGAATGAAAGGAAGGAGTCAACGGCCCCTCCTGTTTTGTTTTGTTTTGTTTTGTTTTGTTTTGTTTTTTTTTGTTTGTTGGTTTCACCTGAGGGGAGCTGGGTCCTCCGACACCCCTGTTTTTTTTTTTTCTTTCTTTCTTGTTTTCGGTTTGGGGTTGGGGTTGGATCGCGCGAGCTGGCCTCGCAACGGGCTGGCAGCTCGCACGACGGTCATTTCTTGCGCGCCTGTCGGTGCGCGTGGTTGCGATCGCAGCTGCGATTGTAGCTGCGATCAGGGCGGCGGCTGCGACGGGAGCTGCATCTGCTTCTGTGCCTGCTGCTTCGGCTGCAGTCACAAATGCAGCCCTGCCTGCGGGTCTGGCTGCAGTGTGGACTCCAGCACCGAAGTCAGTTCGGCACTGGACTCACTTGGGCCTGCACCTTAGACTGTAGATCTGACTACAGCTCCAACTGCAGATCCAGCTGCTGCTCTCACTGCGGCTCCGGCTGCAGCTATGACTGCAGCTTCACCTGTAACTTTGACGCTGTGGCAACCGCCGGAGCTGCCCATGCAGTTGCGGATGTAGCGATCGTTGCGACTATAGGTGTAGGTGCTGCTGCTGTGACTGTGGATGTTGCTGGGAGAGCCGCGGCCGCCACTGCCGCTTAGATGCTGGGTGGCGCAACAGTTACTGCTGCCAGATCTGCTCCAGCGGAAGGCAGCAGCCGATGCTGTTGCTTCTGCCAAATGCGACAGTGGCTGCTACCTCGGGGACGCATCAAGAAGATGCTGTGACAGCTGCAATGTACCAACAGCGGAAAGATATCCGCTGCTTGTGCGGCAGTGTAGAATGTCACCGGCAGTGAGTGTCACCACCAAGATGGCAGTCGCGACGCTGGACGCTACGAGGAAATTTCGGCAGCGTTCCGCCTCCGGCTCTGCTGGAGGACTGCGTGACGTGAACCCAAAGCTCAGGGCCTCCACGTTGCCAGAACCTGTCCGCCCCACCCAGCCCAGCCCAACCAGCTCAGGAGCCTCCGTGGCTGCTGTTGCAAGCTTTGAGGTGGAACGGGACGAAGGTTGTCTCTCAAGTTCTCTGATACCATGAGAGAGTGGGAGAAACTATGTCAAGTGCTGAAAGTGTAGGAGAGGGGTCTAGAGGTACCCAACGAAACTGATGGCACTTAGTTTGAGTGAGAGACAGCAAAGAAACACATGAGACAGTGAGAAGTTTTTGGTGGCAGAATGAGCGAGCGGGGGCTATCCCCTCCCACCTCGCCTACCAAGCGTGTGCTCAATGCGCGACCCACAGTTTGGTCAAGGAGAACAGAAAACCAAGAACAATAAATGGTCAGGGTCCCAATCAAGGGTCCAAACGGACCCAGGGCCGGTACGGGCTGCTTGGCTGTCCGACCGACGAGCCGAAAGAAGCAACAGGAGCAGAATGAGGAGAGCTACAAATCTACGCTAAGAAATGAGAGGAAGGGGACCACTGAGAGAAATAGACCCGGAGAGCTGGTCACCGAGAGAATTTTTGGAGGCGCATGGGAGAGTGCAGAAGGTTGCAGGGGCTGTCGTGGCGCTCGTCGACCCTTGTAGTGTGCCTGCGTGCGGAAGGCGTTAAGTCCAGAGGCCACCAGGACTGACACACCAATGCCCGTACCTCGTCTTCATCAAACGTGTTCTCATTTCCAATCTCAGAGTAAATAAAATCACTTGGATACCCATGAACTGCGAAGTCTGACTCTCATCCGCCCAGCTCTTCAAACATAAAGCATTCACCAACCATGATACACAAAGAAAAACAAAAGCAACAATTACGCCGAGCGAAAGGTGGATGGTTCACGAGGATGAGATGTAGAGCAGAAGGCGCTTTTTGCAAATAGAGAATATTCGATCATTTGTAGCTAAGGATAAGTGCTTTTCTATGACTAGTGTCAAGAAATTCAAGCGCATATCTACAAAGGTGGAAAACAAAATGAGGAGTACTTTGGGTCTTGGATGCTTGAGTTGAGCGAATCTTGTGATGCCGCGTTGTGAGAGGTTGCTTCAAGTAACTCCGTTGAGAAGTTAGGTGTGGGGGGTGGAGAATGTGGAAGCGTGGTTTTTTAAATAGTCCAGCATTGTCAAGAAGTTGGACAGACAATATTGGAACTTCATGATTATCTAGTCGACCAATCTACAAAATTGTTGATGCTGTCATAATATAACGCGTCGGAACCTCTAGGTCCTGCACTTAGGTCGTCATCGGAGTTTGCAGAATGGCGTCCAGAGCTCGCTCGAGGGGTTTTCTCCTCCGTGTCACTCTGGGGACAATCGTCATCAATGACCGTGTGCAGGGAGACTTGAACAATTCAAGTCACCAGAGGGACATTTCCGTTTTTCACCCCTAACCCCCTCGTTTTGGGTCCGAAACGAGGGGGTATTACTTTGAACTTGTGAGTTCGTACAAGTTTCCGGTTTTGAAACTCATAGTTCAACCTAAACAAAATCGAGTTTTGTTCTTGACGTGTTGGCACAGAATTGTCGCGTGCGAGGTATGATCGGCGATTTTGCGCCGACTCTTCTCGTGCATTCCTTGCTCCTTGCTCTCGCACTATCCCTCAAGCTCACTTGCTCTCGCAAGCAAGGAGGGCAAGCGAGGGCAACGGCATGAGGCCACAAGCCTCGGCCCTCGAGGCTGCGCGGCCTACTCGCTGCCGATCAAGCCACCAGATCGATCGGTGGCTGAAGGCTCGGCGACTGAAGGCTTGCCGACGGCTGACCGCCCGGTCACTTGACGGGTCGCCAGCCACCCAGCTAGCCGGCCGCCAACACCCTGGTAGCCAGCGGGTGGCTCGCCACCGGCCAACCCTTGCGAAAGCGAGGGGTGGCTTGCAACCACCCCCTTCACTATCGCGAGGTGGGACGGCCGAACCGGCCCCTCCCGCTACATTCCTTCCCACTTATTGTAAACCGTCCCAGTTCATGACCAAGAAGTGAGAGTGCCAGATAGTGAGCTATCAAGATTGTGGAAGAAAATTAATAATTTCAATCTTCAGCTAAACATGAACATGTGCATGGCACTTGGACCTAGGGTGGGCAAAAATATTGTATCGAGTCAATGTTTATATCGATATCGACCCTCGATATCGATATCAATATCGATATCGATATCGAGGGTCGATATCGATACGATATCGATATCGACCCTCAACATGGGGGCCCCCCNCCCCCCCCCCCCGGACCCAATATATCGAGGTCAATATCGAAATATCGATATCGATATCGATATCGATATCGACCTTCAGTCAAAAAAATATCGATATCGATATCGATATCGAAAAAATCGATATCGAAATATCGATATCGACAATATTCCCACCCTACTTGGACCTAAGCTACAACTTGTCAGTTGGCACAGCTAGCAGCCTCCCCCCTTAAGGCTGGAGCATCCGTGTGACAACCATGTTGGACGTCTCCAACCTCTTCTGGTCGCTGTCCATGAATGCTGCCCTGCGAGAATGTTGTTCACTTTTTCTGCGTTCATGTGGTACCTCCTCCCCCGCGTCAATCTGTGCGAGGTGCAATCTCGCTCTAGCACTCGTTGACCACCCCTGTGGGCAACCGAGATTTGGGCTCCCACAAGTTATGTTAAGACCCACAACCGGCCCAATGAACGAGGTACTTCCTAACAACGCACAACCGAAGAGTATGCTCTCGGTGCTGGAGTAGGCAAAGGACCTCGTATTGGCTGTCGGCAGAAAGAACTGATGGCGGTGGCTGAACGGATCCGTCTGACGTGTATGGAGCCAGAAGGCTCTCATGTAAGACGTCATGTATCTTCATACTCGGCGGAAGCACCAATCGGTGTGCCACTGGCCCGATGCGTGCCACGATGGGAAACAACCCAATCCACTTCGGTAGGAGTTTTTGCGCCCCTGACAATTTAGCCGAAGGTTCTTATTGGTAAGGAGCACTTTGTCACCGATGTCAAACGAGACATCACGGCGATTTTTTTCGGCATCTGCCTTTTGTCGTTGCCGGGCTGCTTGAAGGTGACCCTTCGCCTCCTGTAACGAGGAGTTTATGCGCTCAGCAAAGGCTTGAACAGAAGGAACCTCTCCTCCTGTACTCCCACTCTTCACCAATGAAGAGGGTACCACTAGATGCTGACCACTGTTCAACACAAACGTTGTGAAATGTGTGGAATCGTTCACTCAGTTATTCACCGTAAACTCTGCCAGTGCTAGGAATTCATCCCAATCATTCATGGCAAGATGCACGTACATGCGGAGCATCTGCTCTAGAGTGCGATGTGTGCGCTTTGTTTGTCCATCCGTTTGAGGGTGAAACACTATCAACATTTGCGACTCACTGCCAAAGTACTCGTGCATCTTTTACCAAAACTTACGAGCAACGTTTTTTATCTCAATCAGAGATAATGCGCAACGGCAAGTCGTGGTACCTTACAACACCTTCAAAGAAGAGACAAACGGTCTCCTTTGTGTTCACATCAGTGGTCGTAGGAATGAAGTGTGTCATCTTTGTCACAAGATTCAAAACCTTTAGTATTACATCGTGGCCATGTGCCGTGTCCGAAAGACTTGTAATGAAGTCCATGCTGATGCACTCCCATGGAGTCCCAGGAATGGGAAGTTATTGGAGGAGTCTAGCAGGCCTTTTGTTACTAGCCTTGTTCCAAAGACATGGATCGCATGTCACGCAATACTTATGGACGTCGACACTCCATCCTAGCCACCAATAGTGGTTCAAGAGTGCCTGTCTAGGTTTTGGAGATCCCACATGACCTGCGGTCGGCGGGTCGTGGAACTGGGAGATAATCTTTGCTCGAAGGTCTCCACCGTTTGGCACAATAACTTGTTCTCCATGCCATAAATTCCTGCGCCCTCCACCAATCCGTACTTGTCCAGGTTTTGAGAGTCTTGAAACCAAGAATCCACATAGTATCCCATCCCGATGATGTTTACAAAACCATTTTAAGGGATAATCTCTTGTGGTGGTTGCCGCAGAGGTGCAGGGGATGTGGCGTTTGTACTATTGTTGTTGTTATTGTTGTTGTTGTTGTAATGGCCATAAAACATCCACCAACCTTAGTGGTTGCTGTAAATTCTACAGGCTGTCGGCTTAGTGGATCGGTTACGTTGATGCATCCCAGCTGATATTCCCATGTGAACGAGAATCGGCTCGAGTATTCGCTCCAACGTGCCTGTCATCTTGACATGTTCAGTTGCATTTGGAAAAAAACCAACAGGTTATGATTGGTCACGACCGTCACATCCCCTTCAGCAACCTTGAGGTAGCAACGCCACATCTTGAAAGCATGTACCACCGGATGGAGCTCTTGATCCCTAGTCGTATAACGGGTTTCTACGAGGATGAGCTTCTGGCTCTCACATGCAACTAGGTGACCGTTTTGCATAAGGACAGCTACGAGTCCTACTACCGACGCATCACATTGAACCTCCCACAATGGATCCAAAAGAGCTCTTGCGGGCGCTGTGGATAGGAGCTCTTTGACTTTGAGAAAGGCGTTCTCGCAATCAGATGTCCATTCCCAACGTATGTCCTTTCACGTGAGCTTGGTTAGTGGTGCTAACAAGGTCGAATATCCTTGCATAAACCATCGAAAGGAGTTTGCAAGGCTGAGGAAAGACCGAATTTTCCCAAGATTTTCTGGGCGTGGCCAGTCCACCACAACTTGGACCTTTTTGTGCGGCGACATGGATACCGTCCTTTTTGACGATGTGTCCAAGGTATTCGAGCTCATCTTTTGCAAACTTGCACTTGCTCAATTTTGTGTAGAACTTCTGTTCCTGAAGGATTGCGAGGACTTTGCGCAGATGTTCCATGTGCTCTTCCATGGATTTGGAGAAAACCAGAATGTCATCCAGGTAAACCAAGACAAACTGGGCAAGTTGCTTGGCGAACGTTCAGCTCATTTCTCTTTAGAAGGTTGCTGGGGCATTTGCAAGCTTGAAGCATAACACTCAACAGCAGTGGGCACCAGCATCAACAGCAAGCAGCAAGCAACAGTGAGCAGCGAGTACCAAGTAGCAGCAGTGTCAGCCAACAGCACCAACATTAGCGAGTAGCAGCAGCCAGCAACGTGTAGCAAATCCAATAGCGGGCAGCAGTAGTAGCAGCTACGGGCAGCAACAACAGCAACTGTGGGTAGCAATAACCAACAGCAGTAGTGGTTGGAAGCTACAGTATCAGTAGCAGCGGGAATCTCTAGCAGATGTGAGCAGTGACCATGAACAAGAAAAAAAGGGGAGAAAGGAAAAACTGCAGGACCCCACACTGCCGAGGGCTGGGGGCTGCACCCCCACCCTTGCTGCTGCTCTTGTAGTAGCAGTAGTCCACAACAATGCTACTATAGCAGCGGCATCCACCGTAACTACTACAATAACTGTAGTAGTTGCTGTAGCACTAGTAGCATGCAGCAATGTGGCGATTGCCGCAGCAACAACGACAGCGCTAACAATAACAACACTACAACATCAGTAGCAATAGCTACAGCAACAATGGCAGCACTAGCCACAACAACACTACAACATCAGAAGCAGCAGCCGCAACAACGTCAGCTGCAAGCGTTGACATCATCACTAACGTCATTGCTGACATCACTGGTGGTGTCAATGCTGACGTTAGTAGTAGTAGCAGCTGCAACAGCCACAGTAACAATATGTGCAGCAGCAACAATGGTAGTAATAGTAGCAACAAAACAACAAGAGCGGCAGCAGCAGCCACTGCAGCAGCCTTTGCAGTAGGAGCAACAATAGCAGTAGCAACAGTAGTAGTAGCCACAACATCAGCAAAAAGAGGAGCAGTAGTAGTAGCAATAACAACCGTAGTCGCAATAGCTGTAGCAGCGGCAGCAGTAGCAGCTATAGCACTAGCAATAACAGCAACAACAGTAGCATAGCAGCTAATGCAGCACCAGCTATAGGAGTAGTGCAACAACCAGTATTGACGTCAGCACCCATCGGCTGACGTCATTGCTAACGTCCCTGTTGACGTCAGCCACACTACTAACGGAACTGTTGACCCCACTGCTCACGTCATTGCTGATGTCACCAACAACTTATGCAAAAAAACTAAACAGAGGAAACCATGGCTGAAATTGAGGAGGGGTCCTCCTCTATGGGAGGACTCTTTGGCCCCCCGTGTTTGCAGCAACTACAGCAGCAGCAGCACCAACTGCAGCAGATGCAGCAGCAACAACAGTAGCATCAATTTTCACCACTACTCCAGCAACAACAGTAGCAGGAGCAACAGCCATTGTGGCAACTACAACAACAGCCATTGCAACAGTAACAACAGTAGCAACAGCAGTAGCAGCAGCAACAGCTGTAGCAGCCATAGCAGTAGCCACTGCAGCAGTAGTAGCCGCAACAGCAGAAATAGCAACCACTGCAACAACCATTACAATAGCAGTACCAGCAACTGCAATTGTAGTAGTAGCAGCAACCGTAGTAGCACCAACACCCTACAGCATTGGTCGTCAGCCTTGTTGGCTCGACAGATCCGCTAGCCGCCATACGCAAGCAGCTTGCAATGCTAATGTTGTAGCTAGCAACATTGTAACCACCGACACAGCTACCGCAACAACAGCTGCAATAATAGTTGCACCAACTACAGCAACATCAGCAGTCATCGCCCTTCCTTCCACTCGGGCATGCTAGTCCCACCATTTCCTCTGCTACACAATGTTTGGCATAGCAATACACCCACCACCAAAGGCGGACCGTGTCTTTAGTCGTAGGCCCTGCTCTGGGTGCTGGCCGCAAACCAAAGGACTTTGAAACCCCGCCCCCGCCACTCCAGGCTTGCGAGCATCTTTGGAGCTGGGACCTTAGCTTCCGCATCTGGGCGCAGGGTGAGGGCCTATGGCCATACTATGTCCTGCCCTATGAATCCATCCAAGCCAACCAAGTGTATGATGCTAGTCGCGCTGCATGTGCCCTCGTCCCCATCGCCCCTACATCTTCATGTCTTGCTCTCGAGCCCTTCCTCGCTGAATTCTCCACTGGCGGCGTACCCAATCCCACGGCGGCGTGGCACATCCTCACGCGCCCTCATCGCCTATCTAGCGAGGCAATGACCAGCCGCCTGCTTTGGGAGTTCAACTCCCTCCATGTGGGGGAGACCGAGACGGTCACCTTCGACTGCCAATGGATGGAGGACATCCTTTGCCACTTGGGAGAATCTGCACCACCCCCTCTATCAGCGCTCCTCACCATCGAGCCTGGCGCCACCAACGTGTTTGCCAACATCTTTTTCCATTACACCCGGGACGTCCTCGCCGTGATGGCTGCCCAGCGCACCCTCATGCCCTGTGCATATGAGCTCTTTCTCCACATCGAGGAGGCTCGTCAAGAGTCCCACATCCAGTACAAGGAGGCCCTTGCTTCTCCTACCGTTGCCTAGGTGGCTGTTTCCGTCCCTGCAGCAGCTCTGTCTTTCGGCGCCTCATCATCCGGCAAGAAGAAACGTAGGGGCAAGAAGGGCAAGGACCCATAGCAACAGTCAAGAAAATCTTGTGGCAGCAGCTTAGTCTCCCACAATTGTGGCCAGCAAGGACATGGGTGGTACCCGTGTCCGCTCTCGACAGACGAGGCACGCGTCATCTCCACCATGCATCGCTAGCGCGAGCGCCGCCTTGCCCAACAGCTCTGTTGCAACATCATCCGTGACTGTAGCTGCTACTGTTGTGTCTGCACCACCTCCTCTGACAGCTCCGTTGTAGCATTATCCGCAGCCATTTACGCCCGCTCTTCCATCCCCGGTGCCTCCCTCCTCTTTCCCAGACTCCGGTGCCATCACGCTGAAGTCATTCTACTCCGTTGGGCCCTCCACCCCTGAGCATCAGCTAGAGCAGTTCATCGCACTCCAGCTCGGAATGCCTCTCCCTCCTTCCCAGGGAAATGCGAGTTGCGTCGCCGCTGGCCACCCTGCCCTACCATGCATGACAGAGTCTAAGCAGCGGTCGTACCTTGTACCTTTTTGCGTTCCGTTCTCTATCGTACCCTCCCCACCCACTCTTCTTTGTGATGGTGTCGCATGGCTGGATGACTGGCATTCCTGGTTCGCACCCCCGTCCACCACGTCCGCGTCCCTTGCCCACTGTCATGTAACTTTTAGCAACTTGGCGACACCGGTCCAGGATCCAGCCGAGACCTAGATCATCGACTCCGGGGCCACGCATCACATGATGGACTTGCACGAGGCGTTTCGTGTCCTTGGCCCCGATACTGATGTCTCTGGGGTTCAGACTGCCTCTTGTCAAGTTTTACCCATTTGTGACATCGGTGGTGTTTGTTTCCTATGCCCCGCTGGGGATGTCTTCGTGACTGATGTCCACTTTGTCCCTGGTCTTGAGCTCAGCCTCCAGTCCATCATTGCCCTTGACTGCATGAGCATGGACATATTGTACTCGTGTGGTGTTAGCAATGTGTTGTTGCGTCCGTCCAGTCGCATCGTCTTGCATGTCACTGCCTTTGTCAACTTGTGGCACGTGTCGCGTTTGTTAAATTCTCCATCCGTCCCCTCCCCATCGGCCGACACAGGCCATGTGTTTGTTACTAGTACACTCTCTTTGTAGGACACACGTCTCTTGCACCACCGCCTCTATCATGTCCAGTTTGCAGCTGTCGAAAGCATGCTCCATATGCACCCTGCCACTGCCTTTGACCCAGCCTCCTTTCCACTTCCGAGTCTTCCGAAATGCATGGAGTGCGCTCAGGGGAAGATGCATCGGTCCAACTACCCCTTGTCCTCCTCATTTTCGCTTGCCCCGCTGGACTTGGTCCGCTCTGATGTCATGGGTCCCCTTCCGACCGAGTCCATCGAGGAACACGGACGTTATGTCCTGACCCTCACCGATGACCACTCTCACTACCGCAGGGTCTTCTATCTTCGACAGAAGAGCGATGTTGCCCCCACCATTCTGGACTGGCTCGTCTCTGCTGAGTGCGATTGTGGTCGCCCTCTCCGCCACTTCCGCTCTGATCAGAGTGGCAAGTTTATAGGGGAGACCACACTCTTCCTTGCCTCCCTTGGCATCCATCATGAGACATCGGCAGCTTACACGCCAGCCTAGAACGACGTCTCTGAGCGGTGGAACTGTACCATGGCTGATGTTTTCCGTACCATGCGCATTGAGTTTGGTCTTTCCGATGGCTTCAACTTCAAAGTCATGACCTACATGACGTGGGTTTAGAACCGGATTCCTTACGGACCTTTTCCCCGTCAGTCTACACCATACCACTACTTGTGTGGCGAGCGCGCTCACCATCAGCCGGCTCGTGTGTGGGGCTGCGTGGCCATCGTGTGGCTGCCTACTCCACACCAAGGCGGCAAGCTTGAGCCACGAGGCCGTTCCTGCACCTTCCTTGGCATCTCGCGTTTGTCCAAGGCATGGCATTTTTGGGATCCATCTCGGCACTCCATCGTCGAATCCCGGGATGCCCTCTTCTTTGAGGACATGTTTCCCCGCGACGTCTTTCACTCTAATGAGTCAATGTCCCTCCAGTTGCGTGGGGAAGTGGTGGGTCCGTCCTCCGTCCAGGCACATCTAGGCGTCACTCCTTCCGTATGTGATAGCTCTTCCACGCCAACCGCCCCATCTGCATTCATTGGCACATCTGCGCTGGCTGTGTCTGTGTCCACCAGCCCCTCCAGGCGAGCAGCCCCATCCGCGTCCGAGCCTCACATACACCGTATGTGAGGCTCGGACGTCTCCCAAGGCTACACACTGGGAGGCTGCATGCGCCGACACGCTTTTCGCCATTTGACAACATCAAGTCTACGTGCTTGTCGACCTTCCCCCCGGCTGAAAGGCCATCGACGTCAAGTAGGTCCTCCAGCGCAAGTGGAAGCCGGACGGGTCCCAGGACAAGTACAAGGCCCGTCTCACGGCCAAAGGATTTGCTCAGGTCCCCGGGATCGACTATGACCAGATCTTTGTCCCAGTCATTCAGTTCTCCACTAGCTAGGCGTTGTTCAACCTGGTTGCCCGACATGGTTGGGAGGTTCATCAGATGGATGTGAGCAACACCTTTCTCAATGGCTCACTGGAGGGCGAGAAGCTCTACATGATACATCCTCCAGGCTTCAACGATGGTTGTGCCAAGTTCTGGAAGCTGCGGAAGGCCCTCTATGGCCTGAAGCATTCACCATGCTACAGGAATCAGGAGATCAGTCGTACGCTTCTCAGTAGCGGCCTCCTTCGCAGCATTGCTCACCCTGTACTGTTCATCAGTCCAGGAGGCCAGAACTTTGTCGCTATCTTAGTCTACGTCGATGACCTGATCATCGCGTCACCGGCTGCAGCTGCCATCTAGCGGCTCAAGGACCTGTTGCATGCCGCCTACTAGATGAAGGACCTCAGATCAGCTCGAGTCTTTTTGGTCATAGAGCTTGAGTATGATTGCTCCATGGGCGTCTTGCACATCCATCAAGCCACCTACGTCCAAACTTTGTCACGGCGCTTCGCTGAGGACGTGTCCCTCGTGCCGAGAGCATTCTCACCCTTGTTACCCAATGGGTAGGTGAGGTTGAAGAGTTCCGATCCAGTCGTTGTCGGGGAGCCAGTAGACGTGACCATGTATCTGCATGTCATCGGGTCCTTGATGTTCCTGGCGATGACGATGCGTCTAGACATTGCGTTCACCATCAACCTACTAGCCCCATTCTCTCGGGAGCCGCGTCACCTCCACTTTGACGCCGCCATTCAAATACTGGGCTACATCTTCTTGACCCCATGGCAAGGCCTCATGCTCTGTCAACATCCGTCCGTTGTTGCTTTGGCTATACCGACAGTGACTGGGCTGGCAGTCCGGACAGTGAAAATCATACTGGCTGGATCTTTCTTGTAAGCAGCATGGTTGTGTCCTGGCGCACTGGCAAGCAAGGCTACATTGCACATAGCACTACAGAGGCTGATTATGTGGCCCTTGATTCTGGCACATGTGAGAGCGTGTGGCTGTGTTGCATGTTGTCCCAGTTGCGTCGCTCAATTCGTACATCACGTTGCACTCAGACAATGAGAGTGCCATGTCCATTGCTGACAATGACGGTGTACATCACACTCGCACAAAACATATCAATATCGCGTATCACTATGTGCATTCATTGTTACATGACGGCAACATCAGCATTGTGTAGATTGAGATGGGACGGCAGTTGGCTGACTTCTTGACCAAGGCACTGAACCGTGACTCGTTCAAGATGGCGGTGAGTGTAGTTGGTGTGCGTCCGTGAGGCCCTCTCTCTCTCTCTCTCTCTCTCTCTCTCTCTCCCTCCCCTCTCTCTCTCTCTCTCTCCTCTCCCTCTCTATCTCTCTCTCCCTCTCTCTCCCTCCCCCCCCCTCTCTCTCTCTCTCTCTCTCTCTCTACCCGTGTCCGCTTGGACTTCGTGCTCTCTGCCCCTATATGTGCACTGCGCCTTTGAGTCATGGGGGAGTGTTGGTTTTCACGCATCTCTCATGGTGCTCTCTTGTGTCCTCCCGGCTTATGTACATCAGCGTGAAGATGATTGACAACGAGACGCGACGCTCTTGGGATGCCATCTGGTGGAGCCAACGTATGCTAAGGCCTACACGCATTTGGCTGGAGCCTCCTCCCTTGAACGTGCTCAGCTCCATCGACAGACCTCCACGGCAATCATGCCGCCACAGTCACTTGCGTTGCATTCGCTGTCTGAACGCGTCCAATGATGGGTCTGACTGCGCTCTTGCATCTACAGCGCTAAGCTCTACTTGTAGATAGCCTTGAATGTTAAGCTAGCAAGCAAGCAAGTAAGCAGCAAGGAAGCAGCCGGCGACAGGTGAAACCATGGATCGGGTAGGTAATCTCAAAAGGCTAGTAAGTGTGTAACAAGTGAGCAAAGTGAAGATAGCCAGTTGACCGGGCCACCCACGCGAACCACTCGACGTGGGGCCCGGACGCCACCCAGGGATCGAATCTGGCCCTGGAGCAAGCGAGCTCTAGGCGGTTTCTCACACGCTGGTGCAAACCAAACGTGTGGTCCCGAGGAATCAGCAACCCGGTACACTACGATAAACGCATGCAAGTGTGTAGGAAAACAGTCACACCACAACCATGCATGTCAACAAGTGTATCCACCATTTTGGCATGTATCATTATCACTAAACTAAGGCTCGTCGTGAGGACAATGTTGGTGCTGTGGCCATCACTCTGCAACTTGATGGTGCCACTATCATTGTGTGCCCCATGCTGCGTCACAGTCTTGCACTGAGGAGCCTTAGTCAAGATTAATCACCTGTAGTGATGAGGTGTGTGTGTGTGCAAGGAGACAAGAGGACACTTGCGTGTGTCATGACCATAACCAACACTCCCCCATAACCCACAGACAAACAGGCCACTCACACATAGAACACAGAACGAAGAGAACATCTCAGGACTCACGTCAACGTGGGGCATCACGAGAACGTAGCAGGCCAACAGCATGCATGGCTGCTTTGAATATTCCACTGCTGGGCGCTTTAGTGAGAAAATCTGCACGCTGCTGACGAGTGTCGACCCAGACAACCTGAACTTCTCCAGCAGTAATGCGCTCGCGTACAAAATGATGCTCAATGTTGATGTGCTTAGTGCAAGAGTTATGCATGCCATCGTGCTCGACGATTGCCTTTGCACTCTGTTTGTCACAGCGCAGGATGATGCAATGAATGGGAACACGCAACTGCTACAACAAGCAGGACAGCCACACATTCTCACACGTACCTGCGCCCAGAGCCACGTACTCGGCCTCACTGGAGCTTCGAGCGACACAGTCCTATTTTCCACTCTTCCAAGAGACAGCAGTCCCACCGACAAGAAAGATGTAACCAGTGCGCCTACGAGCTTCCGTGTCATGTGCCCATTCACTTTCTGTGTAGCCGTCAACGACCACAGAGGGCTGGGCACGGTAGCAGAGTCCCACGCGTGTAGTGGACAATGCGTAGCGGATCACACGTAGTGCAGCCTCGAGGTGTTCCTCTCGAGGCTGCTGGGAGAACTGGGCAAGGAAGTTGACCGCGAAGGCCACGTCCGCCCGAGTGGTAGTGGCGAGAAACATGAGGGAGCCGACCACACTGAGGTAGTCGGTGACGTCAACAGGCTCCCCTAGATGCACTGAGTCCAACGACTTCAGCAGGCGCTGACCTGCTGGAGTCATCGGTGTGGATGTGGTGGGGATGTCTGCAAGCAGTGAGACAAAATGCTCCCCTAGTGTGCGGATGTATGCAGCCAGATGTACGTGCAGGGTGCAACGCTGACGATAACGCTCAAGCTCCATTCCCAGAAACACTCGTGCAGGACCTAGATCCTTCATCTTGTACGTATACTACAGCAGATTCTTCACTGACTGGACAGCTACAAGACTAGGTGAGGTAATGAGCAGGTCATCAACGTAGACTAGTATGGCCACGAACGGCTCTGAGGGGGCGTTCAAGAAGACCGCTGGATCAACCGTGCAACGACAGTAACCTCCTCGCTCGAGAGTCGAGGAGATCTCCATGTTCCAACAATGTGGCGACTGCTTGAGTCCATAGAGAGCTTTGCGCAGTCGCCAAACCTTGTTTGTGCCATCGGTGAAGCCCGGGGACTGTATCATGTAGATTTCTTCATTGAGCTTCCTGTGTAGGAAGGAGTTGTTGACATCCATCTGCTCCAGTTCCCAGTCGTGCTGAGCGACAAGACTCAACAGTGATCGAGCAATGGTGTACCTCCCGACTGGTGCGAAGGTCTCATCAAAGTCAACTTGAGGGATCTGGGAGAACCCCTTAGCCGTGAGGTGAGCCTTGTACCGCTCGACGGTTCCATCAGGCTTCAGCTTACGCCAAAAGACCCATCGGGCAGAGACTGCCTTGCGGCCAGTGGGTAGATCCACAAGCTCAAAGACTCCATGTTCCTGGAGAGCTATGAGCTCCTCCTGCATGGCCTTCTCCCAGAGGTCAGCGTCTGCTGCCTCACGAGCCTACCGCATAATGGTGGGCTCAGGGAGAAGAGTGGGAAGGCCAGCGGCCGCGAATCATGCGGCAACATACCCGGCGACGGGGGACTCAAGAGCACTGTGGAACTCATGGGCTACAAGAGCGTAGCCAACTGCAGAGTTGGGGTGTACAACATCCATAGACAGGCCTAAGACATCAAGGTCGGTGGGTCACACTGACGGACCAGCTGCGGAGGATGAGAATCTGGAGCGGGTGACCCGCTGAGTGGGTTGAGAGGTAGTGGGCGAACCCATGAGAACGGACTCAGCAGGCGTCCTGGAAGAGTGGGGGCGCTCATGGGAGGGCTGAGAAGACAAGGAGGGAGGAAGAGCACGCAGTCTCCCCCCACGAGTGTAGGGCTCAGGACCGGAGATCGGGGCCTGAGGAGCGTCACCTACAGCAGTGTCAAGCGCCGGAGGGGATGCAGGGTCAGGAGAGTTGGGAGTAGAGTGGGCAGTGGACTATGCGAGAGTGGGTGCTGAGTGGGAGGACTCGGGACTGTCTGTGGTGGGTGAGGACGTAGGGTTGCCAGCTGAGGGCAAGGACGACACAGACTACGAGGAGGGCTCTGATGCTCCCGAGGATGAGGAAAGGGAGTCCTCGTCACTGTCTGTGGGGGTGACAGTAGGGGACGCCGTGTGAGAGGGAGAAGAGGATGCTCGAAGATCGGAGGTTGGAGCAGAGCCACCCCCCCCAAGCCGACGAAGCGAGGAGAGAGAAGGAGGAGGGACATGAGATAGGTGATGGGGGAAGACATCCTCGAAGAAGAGGGCGTCACGCGACTCTATGATGCAAGAGCGGTCGGGGTCCCAGAATCGCCATGCTTTCAACATGGCAGAGACACCAAGAAAGGTGTAGAGGCGACCGCGAGGACTGAGTTTGCCGTTGCGGGAGTCCTCGGGCAACCAAACGGTAGCCACATAGCCCCAAACACGCGCCAGACGAAGGTCAGCATGGCGGCCGTACCAACGCTCAAAGGGGGTGACGTGGCGAGGGAGAGGACCGTGAGGGACACGGTTCAATACCCAGGTCATGTAACACATGGCCTCGAAGGAGAAGACAGGGGAGAGCGATGACTAACTAAGGAGAGTACGAACACCGTCAGCAAGGGTGTGGTTCCAGCGTTCAGAGACGCCATTTTGTTGGGGTGTGTAGGGAGCCGAAGGTTCCATACACACCCCACAAGATGTCATGAAGTGGGCAGTGGGGCCCATGAATTCGCCACCACGATCACAGTCAAAGACTTTGAGTGTGCGACCACATGCCAGTTCAGCCCGCGGTAGCCAGGACTCCAGAGTGGGACATACGTCACTCTTTTGTCGAAGGGCAAAGACCCAGCGCATGCGAGAAAAGTCGTCTGTGAGACACAGAACATAACGTCTAACACCTCCAAGAGCGTCATGGGCAAGGGGTCCCATGACGTCGGCATGCACGAGGTCAAGTGGGTGAGAGGTGCGGGACTCAGACATGGAAAATGGGGAGCAATGCATCTTGCCTTGCGCACAGTCAAGGCAGTCACTACGGCAGGGTGCAGAGAACGTGTCGGCATCATGGCCATGAGCGGGCGTGTCCCGGAGCAGACTCTCAATCGCAGCAATGTGAATGTGACAGAGGCCGCCATGGAGCAACTGTGCATGGGCAAGAGTGAGTGAGCGGGCCACATGAACAAGTGCGGTCGAGGAAGGATGGGGTGCAAATGAGGGCACACGAAACAGGCGGTCACAGCCAGTGCCACGCAACAGAACACGACCAGTGGTACGATGCAACACAGAGGCAATGCCACGGCTGGAGGAGAAGTCCATGCCCTGGTCGTCAAGAGTCGTAACAGACAGCAGACTCAGTTCAAGAGCGGGCACGTAAAGAACGTCAGGGAGGAAGAGTTCCTCCCCAGGGCCAACGAAGCGAACAACCCCAACCCCCTGAACAGGAAGAAGCTGGCTAGAACCGGTGCGAACAAAGCGAACAGAGCCAACGGGACCCAAAGACACAAACGAGGAGCGACAAGAGGTCATGTGGTGGGTGGCCCCTAAATCAAGGATCCAGAAGCCATCCGTCCGGCGGACAGATGCAAGGTCACGACTCACGGTGGCAACAGCAGAGCGAGGAGTGAGACACTGACCACAAGCGGCAAGACAACGAGGAAAACTGTACGACTGCCACTACTCAATCCACGGGACATCAGATGGGGGAAAACCCTGAACATGACCAGGGGGAGACCCACAAAGAGACGAATCAATGGCACACGCACGTGCACCCTCAACTGAACGCACACTCTCACCTCCCTGATCACGGAGGTGTCGTTAGTGAACTACATGAAAGAGTGCAGAGTCCAGCTGGCGGTCGTCGTCAGATGGCCCTGTGATGAGTGCGCCAGAAGAGAGGCGCTGGGGATTGGGAGCCAAGGAAGCCCACGGTGGAGGTGAGTAGAAGCCAGAGGGGGGCTCAAAGTAGACAGGGCCACCAAGCCCTGGGGGCCAACCCCAGGGTGTGGGCGGAGATGGTGAGGAGAGAGCAGCGATGTAGGCAGCAGCTGTAAGTGATGGGGAGGGGGAGGAGCGTGTAGGGCCAACACTTGACCCTGTGGAGGTGGAGGAGCATGCAGATCCTGTACCCGACCCCGAGGATCGTGCCCAGTGAGCACGCATAACTGAGGCAAGGCGTGCATCGTCAGGTGGGACAGGGCACTTGGGCACCGCATGACCGGTGGCACCGCAGTTCCAGCATATGATAGTGCTGGTGGAGGGAGCGAGGGATGCAGCACCATCAGAACTGCGACCTTTGCCACCCCTACCCTGCCCCCCACCGCCAGAGCCACCCCCGCGACCTTTACCTTTACCACCCCCCCCACCACGACCACCCCCTTGTGCACCAAGAGAAGTAGCGCTAGTGGTGGATGTGGTGGTGGAGGATGAGTTTGAGGCATGGGAGGTGGAGGAAGAAGGGAGTGCGGTGGCTGTTGCTACAACGGCGGCGCGATGAACACGTTTGTTTTGTAGTGATCTCCACCAGTCTGTGAGGTGTTGGGAGGTAAACTCCCACAAAGGCCCAATGCCAGGGGGTGTATCAGCGGGGACAGGGATGGCAGCCAAGCGCTCAAGCTCTATGGCCTTCACCTCGCGGAAGATGTTGCTGAGTTCAGGGATGAGGCCATTGACGATGGACAGAACCGCAAGGAGCTAACCAGGGGCAGCCTTGCCGAGGTCGAGTAGCAGTCGCAGACTGCGCGCCCAATAGGCATCAGCAATCTCATAAGCACGCATGGAGAGCGTGTTGAACTGGACGGTGAGGACGCTCTATGCTGCATGTCCAGTAGCTGTTGTGCGCCGTTTGGTCAGGGCATAAGCCCCAACTGGGTCAGCGGGGGTGCGGCGTGCAGTGTCTGCATTGTAAGACCCGATCTCATCAGTGAGATCGTCAGGTCCAGCTCGAATGAAGGCACGAACAGCTAGTGCCGACTCAGACTCGATTGGCACAAAAGGTGGAGTAGCTGAGGGGTTGGGTTCATGGTAGTATTCCTAGAGCTGCTCCCCCTGTGCCCAGGCACTGAAACAAACCTCCCAAGAATGGAATGTGACATTGGAGGTGAAGTGAGGTAGAGTAGAGTCAAAGTCGGGCTTACGCTGTACTAATGGCCGAAGTGCTTTGGCTGTGGCTGCGGCGGCGGCTGCGGCAACTGCAAGCGCATCAGAGGAGGAAGTGCCAGTGGTGGCAGATGCGGAAGTGGGGGAGGTGGAGAACGCTGCAGCAATGCCAGCAATGTGAGGTACTGAGTTCCGCGCAGTGTGGGTTGGAGGCGATTAAGAACCAGGTCAGCAATGTGATCGGCAAAGGTCTCTTGGTCCGCCTGCTCAGCCCGTAACTTCTCCTCAGCAACGCGCTGAGTAGTGAGAGCTGTCTGCAGCGCATTACGCTCACGCTGAAGCTCAGCTTGCAGTGCGGTGTATTGGTCATCCTCAACTGGCATGTTGCCAGTGACGTGACTCTGCCGAGAACATTTCGACAGAGTTTCCTTTGCCCCAGTGAGCGTGGGAAGTGTGTGGTAAGGACGTCGGAGGTTCGTTGCAAGGCAATAACCTGGACGCACGAACACACTAATATAGAGCAAGCAGAGCGAGAGAGAGACCAAGAGAGCCCAAGCTCACCAGGCACGACGATGTAGTGAGAACAGAGGTGGTAGAGCAGCAGCAGCTGAGGAGGCCACGACTGCAATAGTGGTTGATGCGGAGACAATGAGGCAGGCTACACCTGTCAGTGCTGCAGCGGACAGGGTGGAGATGGCTGTAGCAGTCGAGATCAACAACTGTATGTGACGAGTCACTGAGGTTGAAGAGGAGGACAGAGACGAAGTCTGTGCTGTGGAGATGTGGATAGATTCAACTGCACTGGAGAGAGCTGTAGCTGCTACAGCTGCTGTTGATGCTACTGCGTCTGATGCTGCGGCAACCTGAGTAGCTACGTTGACAGCAGCAGCTGCCAAGGGTCCCTCATCAACGGCAGCTACAGTGTAAGTGTCAACGGCTCTCCCTGTGGTAGTGGTGGCTGGTGCATGTGCAGCGCGTGCAGTGGCTGCAAAAGTCGATGCCACAGCAGCACTGGAAACCAGTGCAGCCCGCAGGGCTGCAAGAATATCAGGAGGCAAAGAGGACAAGGACTCTGTAGCTGACAAGGCCGGAGATACGGCACGACACGAAGCAGGGGCTCCTGACGCTTCTGCCGCAGAGGGTGAGGTCGTGCCACGTGGAGCAGCACGGCGGCGTTGCTGGCGCGTTCTATGGGCAATGGGCGGGCTTACCGGAGAGTGGTGAGGTCGGTGGTCATGCTGTGGTGCCGTAGCTGGTTTGTTCTGCACCGTCAGAGAGTCGTCGTCGGCCGACTCGCAACGGGCTGCGTAGTCCTGTGCATCTGCCCACTCGTAGTAGTCAGCAGGGTCGTAGTCTTCATCGGGGTGATACCCCGGACTGTTGCGACGTATCCGCGACCACACCTCCCTCTCCACACGCTCCTCGTAGTATGCGAGCTCCTTGTCAATGCGGAGACGGTCCCGCGCTGCTGTGGGCGACGTAGGGATAGGCTCGGTCACGGGTGGAGACGCCAGCTCGCCGGATGCAGGGCTGCCTGGGGGCAGCCTGAGTTGCTTAGGAGTGTGCGCTGTTGCAGCAGAACTGTGGGCGAAGGCAATGATGCAAGTGCGGTGCTCCGTGTGGCACGGGGCAGCTGCGTTCATAAGACAGGGTCACCAAGCAGAGTGTGAATGCGACTGGTGATGCTCAAGCATCCGTCGTGCGTGCGAAGAGCAGAAGCACA
Organism: Penium margaritaceum; assembly: GCA_023375785.1. NCBI lineage: Eukaryota > Viridiplantae > Streptophyta > Zygnematophyceae > Desmidiales > Peniaceae > Penium > Penium margaritaceum. Next base: position 42,831 of record SZWC01002569.1, on the reverse strand, counting down.
GCTAGAAGAAGGGGTGTCTAACGATGGCTGAGGAGTGATGGTGCCGTTGTGCACGCGTCGGTCGAAGCCGGGGATAGGCGCGCCGTGAGTCACGGGTGCAGTGGCAGCAGTTGCGCAGAAAGGCTGTTGCTGATGGAGTATGAAGCTGTCACAGTGAAGTTGTGGCTTGCGCGGGATCACCTGCCACAAAGGTGTGACCCGAAGAGAACTCACGGGGTCTCAGAAGCCAGAAGTGAGCATGTAGTGAGTCACGTGTGTGGGGGCAGCGGCTACGCAGAATGGCTGCTACTGCTGCGATCTCAAGTTGCTGCACTGGGGTTGTGGCTTCTGTGGGATCACCCGTCGCTGAGGTATGACCCGAAGAGGGCTCACAAGGTCTCAAGAAGCGGGGAGTGTGCACGCCGTGAGTCACGGGTGCAGTTGCAGTGGCTGTGCAAAATGGCTGTTGCTGTTGCGGCCTCAAGCTGCCGCAGTGGGGTTGTTGCTTGTGCGGGATCACCCACCACCTAAGTGTGACCCGAAGTGGTTTCACAAGGTCTCAGGACTGTCGCGGCAGGGAGGGGCAGCCCTCCTGCTCTGATACCAGTAGATAGCCTTGAATGCTAAGCTAGCAAGCAAGCAAGTAAGCAGCAAGGAAGCAGTTGGCGACAGGTGAAACCTGTTGTGCTTTGTGCCGTTCCTGTACAGTTTACTGTGACCACTCGGCCGTGTCCATACTCGTGCAGATCCCTGAGGCGGGTGGCCCTGGTGACACCGGCGTGAAGACAGGCGGCGGACTACCAGCTTGGAGCTGGCCGACCACTGCACCAGAGCCCAAAATGCCACCGGGACTCTCTGTTTTGTCTTCTACATCTTGCATGCGTCTTTCGACAGACTGGTCATGAGGCCTATTTGCATGTTTTTGCATTGTATGCTCACTGTCTGTCGATAGATGCATGCATGTGACCAGTCGTAGCATCTGTCTTTTGATTCTGCATGTCTAGGTTTAGACGGCGTAGCATTCTGACATGTGTGCACAGAGTTACGGCCAAAACAATGGTTTTTGGCCGGTTTTAGGACAGCTCTTGCACTGCCGCGTGCGACACCCGCCATGCGCCGCGGCAGGTATTTTATGCCTTTGACCTGTCATTTGTCATTTCTCACTGCATATGCTGTATTGAAGCATTCTAACATTATGCCTAGTGTCTCCTAGCCAAACCCTTGCCGTTGTGTGTACGACCTGTGACTGTCGTCACCGTCTGATCAGGCACTGACGCCCGGTCAGCGGCTGTGTTGCTAGGAAGCTTCTATGCACTTTCTCATGGTATGAGAGCAGTGAGACAATTCTCATTGAGCTATGCAGCAAAGACGCAGCAAAGCAGTAGTAGTGAGAGTCACCACTGCAGCAGAGTTCCTGGGGTCTGTTGGAGACGGCCGGTCGCCGTCAACGCACTCCACCCACCACGTGAGATCGCAGCTGCAGAGGCAGCAGCAGCAGCGTGTACCGCCACGCAGAGGTGCGTGGCGGCTGCAGTGCGTGCAGCCGCCCTCCCACAGCCACACCAGCAGAGCAGTAGTAGCACAGGCGACGGCAGCAGCAGCGCAGCAGCAGCGGCCGCAGCAACAGTGTGGCAGCAGTGGCAGGAACAGCAGTGCAGCAGCAACGTCGGCAGCAGCAGCGCAGCAGCGGCACCGGCGGCAGCAGCACAGCAGTAGCAGCGATAGTTGCGGCGGCCACAGCAGAGCAGCAGTAGCAGCAGTAGCAGCGCAGTAGTGGCAGCAGCAGCAACGTGCGGCGGCGGCAACCAACAGCAGCTGCAGCGCACAGCAGCAGCCACAGCACGCAGCAGTAGCAGCAGCAGCGTAGCCGCTGCTGTCACCTTTGCACACGCAGCTACACAGCTGCTGCTGCAGCTGGCAGCACAGCTGCAGCAGCAGCTGGGCGGAAGCTGCTGTGCAGCTTCCGCGGTGCTACCGCACGCCACTGCGAAGCGGCTCCACACTCACGCAGAACCGTGACAAAAAAAACAAAGGAGGGGACGAGCTGACATCAGCATTGTTGATTGCTGACATCATCAGGTCATGCTGACGTCAGCAACCACTTGCTGACGTCAGCATTACACTTAGCCAAATTTCACCCGGAAAGTCAAAAGTTGCCAGCGTTTCAACTTCTCGAGAAACGCAGACGGTTTTGAAATCCAACAAACTTGACCTGTCGTCCCATAGTGAGCGGCGACATGAGTTTGCCCGACAACAAGGACAAGGGGCCAGGTGATCCCTCCCCCTCTTCTTCAGAGGTATTGAGCCCTCGCTCGCAGGCCATTGCAGACCTGCGCAGCTAGCAGGATGAGCTGCGTCGTCTGCAGTGGGAGCAGACTAACGCGATCCGCACGCTGATTGAGCTTCTGCGTGCTCAGTCCACGGCTCCTTCGCGTATTTCTGAGGGAGCTGCCAGCGTTGCAACCTCTACCCAGCACTCAGCCCAGGTGCCCGTGACAGGTGCTCCGCCTGCTTCACCTCCTGCTGTGGTTTCTCCACCACCTGCTGACCTCCTTGATGACGAGCCATTCATGCCAGGCTTCGAGGATGACTCCCAGGAGCAAGAGATTCGTCTTTTACAGGAGTGCCTCCGTCAGCTGCTGACGGGTACCCGACCTCCACCCGTGTCCCCGATACGACTGTCACCTGACTTCCCCGGTGATCACCCTCTCCCAGGAGTTTTTCTCGTCTCTCGCCCTCCTCAGCCTGCGATTGCTCTCCCCACGGAGCGGCAGCCAAAGGACTTTGAGGCACCACCTCCACGGTACATCAGCGAGGATGGCTTCGACTGTTGGGAGATCCTGTTTCAGGTGTGGGCCACTTCTGAGGGAGTGTGGCCTTACTACCACAGCCCATACCAGTCGACAGATCCAGCACAAGCGCTGACAGTAGCCCCGGCCATGCGCGGACTTCTCTTTGCCATGCCACGCGAGACTGTCGTCGACTTCCACCCCTTCCTCGGCAAGGCTGGCACAGGCACCGGAGTCGATCCTCGTGGAGGCTGGGATCTGGCATTGTCCCTACTGGCCGCAGAGACGCACGCCATGTGTGCGTCACACATTCGTGCTTTCCACTCGCTCCGTCAGGGGCCGGCGAAGCCTGCGGCGGATTACTGGCGACGCGCCAGTATCGACACGCGTCTGGGGACCTCAAGGGGCACATAGCTGTGGGCGCTTCGGACGATCATGCTTGGAGTTCACCTGGAGTACACCAACATCTTCACACGGTACAGCGACGCTGCCCTCGAGCCTTTCTCAGCCACTCTGCAGCTGCTCCCTTGGGCACATCAGCTTTTCCTCTAGGTGACATTGGCCCGCAAGGCAGCAGTAGCGCATCAGGAGACTTCCCTCGCTGTAGCAGTCATCGCATCACCACCATCTTCCCTCCTGTAGTCACCCTCATCCATCTCCATCACTACCTCATCTTCCTCCTCCTCTTCGACCCCGTCTACACCCACGCAGACGCAGGGCGTTGCAGCAGCTTCCCAGGGGAAGAAGAAGAATAGGAGGCGCGGATCGGGTCAGCAGCAGTCATCATCCAGTGGTAGCAGTGGCCATTCCGTGCACTGCTACAACTGTGGAGGCGCCTATCACTACACCGAGTGCCAGCAGCCGCTTGACTGGGCGCGCATCACTCGTGGGCTTGAGGCTGCCCATGCTTCTCGCACCGCGTCCGGCACATCGCCCGCATACTCCTCTGGACGCGACGCGACCATGACTGCACCTGTTCCTGTGTCCTCACCAGTGAGCAGCAGTGATCTAGACCCACGCGACCGCACCATTGCCGAGCTTCGTCATCTTCTGGCGCTTCGCTTTCAGGGAGGTGCGAGTGTGTTATTATCGTCGAGTGGGTCAAAGACTGCTTGTTCGTCCGTCCTAGTGACTCGTGATGACACGTGTGGGGGAGCACAGTCCGCATGTGATGATGATGGGCCTGACTGCACTGACTGGATTCATGAGTCTCACCTTTGTGATGTACGGCGTTCCTTCCCACTGACGGCTCAGCGTCCCTGTGATGCCGAGTGTTCCATTGCTCGTTGTATAGTCGTGACTCCGATGGCACTTGGATCATTGATTCCAGTGCCACCCATCACATGACGTGTCGTCGTAGTGACTTTGTGGTACTTGGTCCTGTCACGACTGTCCGTTCTGTTCGTACAGGCTCTGGTCAGTCCTTGCCGGTCCACGGAGTTGGGGTTGTATGGTTTGATGGTCCGTCTGGCCCCATGTATCTCTCTGACGTGCTATTTATGCCTGATCTTGAGCTCAGTCTGCTGTCTGTGCGTGCCTGCACTTTGATGGGTCTCTCCGTTGAGCATACCGCTGATTCAGCGACTGTGACTGCTCTTGACACCCGTAGCATTTTCCTGCATGCTTCAGTTATAGATGGTTTGTATCGCATTGCTCGGCCCTCCTCCCCTTGCTCTCCCTCCTCCTCTAGTCGCGTTTTTGTCACTGGTGTTCTATCCCCGAAACACCAGCGGTTGCTTCACCGTCGTCTGTGTCACGTGGGCTCCGACACTGTGTCGAAGCTCATTCGGACATAGCCTGTTCTCGGTCTTGAAGTGGCTTCTTTTGAGAAGCCACCCAAGACCGACTGTCTTTTTTGCGCTCAGGGGAAGATGCACCGGTGCACTTACCCTGATTCGCGTTCCCGAGCACTGAGGCCTCTTGAGTTGGTCCACTCGGACCTACTCAGTCCTCTCCCGGTCGAGTCCCTGTCCGAGAGGGGCCGGTATGTTCTCATGCTGACTAATGACTTCACTCGGATGCGGTGGGTCTACAGTCTGCGTCAGAAGAGCGACGCCGCCCTTGCGGTTCGGCTCTGGCTCGTGATGGCTGAGCGTCAGTCTCGCCACACGTTGCATACTTTTCGCTCGGATCGCGGCGGCGAGTTCCTCAGTGAGATGGACTCCTTCTTTACTGAGCACGGCATTTTTCACCAGGTCTCCGCTCCTGCTACACCACAGCAGAACGGTTTATCTGAGCGCTGGAACCACACCATGGAGGATGCGGTTCGCGCCATGCGGTATGAGTTCGGTCTCCTTCGCCTTCGAGGGCTTCACCTACATGACTTGGGTCTGGAACCGCCTCCTGCATGGTCCGCTTCCGGATCATGTTACACCGTACGAGCTCTGGTTTGGCCACCGTGCTGATCTTCGTCTCGCTCGCGTCTGGGGTTCCCTGGCCTCCGTGTGGTACACCAAGGATCAACAGGGATCCAAGGTCTCCCCTCAAGGTTGCTTGTGTGCCTTCATCGGCATCTCCCCGCGGTCGAAGGCCTGGCGCTTTTGGGACCCCACTCGTCGTCGTGTCATTGAGTCCCGTGACGCGCTGTTTTTTTAGTCACTCACATATCGTGATCTGACTTCGATCACAGCCCTCTCTGCCACTCATGTCCCTTCCTGTGAGGGTCCTAGGCGGATGGGGGAGACTTCTCCGCCAGCGACCACTCCTCGTCAGGCTGATGTGTCCGCTCGAGTCCCCTTTCGGTCTCCAGCACTTGATGATCTGGCTATCATTGCCGTCGGTCCAGAGATCTCGCCTGTTCAGCCTGTTCAACCTCATTCACACCACACAGGTACCGTTGCTCTCACGCCTCCTCCTGCATCATCACCTGTGTCTACTGGCACCCCCGTTCCGGCGTCTGACCCAGTCCAGCCCACTCCTATCCCTACGTCGGCTGACACTCCTGTCTCAGTGTCCGGGCCAGCCTTGCCTACTGTCACACCCAGCTCAGTATCCCCCACATACGCATCTCCTTGCACGGCATCTCCGGCTGCCTCGTCTCAGCCCTCACCAGCTGTGGTCGTACCTGTCCCTGTGGTCGTACCTGTTCCTGAGCCTGAGGTGCGCCCCTCGACCTCCGGTTACTCCCGTGAGCCCGGTGGCCGCCTTCGACCACTGGATTCCGGAGCTCAGCGAGCGTCGGGTCCCGGACCCAGGCGTTCCTCTCGCAGCATCGCGAGCGNCCAGCCTTGCCTACTGTCACACCCAGCTCAGTATCCCCCACATACGCATCTCCTTGCACGGCATCTCCGGCTGCCTCGTCTCAGCCCTCACCAGCTGTGGTCGTACCTGTCCCTGTGGTCGTACCTGTTCCTGAGCCTGAGGTGCGCCCCTCGACCTCCGGTTACTCCCGTGAGCCCGGTGGCCGCCTTCGACCACTGGATTCCGGAGCTCAGCGAGCGTCGGGTCCCGGACCCAGGCGTTCTTCTTACAGCATCGCGAGCGGTGATCCAGGCAGAAAGGCCTTAGGCCTGAGTGTCCGCACTGAGCTTTCAGAGGTACACCCAGCATGCACCATAGGGCACGATCTGGTCACTCGCGAGTTCCATATTGCCTATGACGCAACAGCTGATCTCGTGGTCGTCAGGCCTGACACTAAGGCGTTTGCACTTGCCACGCAGAGTTCCCCCTCAATGGCGCCTGACCCGGGCACATTGAGGGAGGCTTTCCCATCGCAGGATGCTGATGCATGGCGAGCTGCTTGCGAGGATGAGCTTCGTGCTATCCAAGAGCACAGAGTCTACGAGCTGGTCGACCTTCCCCCTGGGAGGAAGGCGATTCAGGTCAAGTGGGTCTTTTGTAAGAAGGTGAAGCCTAATGGCTCACTGGAACGCTACAAGGCCCGCTTGGTCATCAAGGGGTACTCGCAGATTGAGGGAGTTGATTACACTGACACCTTTGCCCCTGTCGGTCGCATGATCTCAGCTCGAGCTCTGTTCGGTGTAGTGGCTCAGCATGACTGGGAACTGCACCAGATGGATGTGAACAATGTGTTCCTCCATGGCTCTGTGGATGAGGAGATCTACGTGGCTCAGCCACCAGGCTTTGAGGATGGTGACAAGGTCTGGCACTTGCGCAAGTCCGTGTACGGCCTCAAGCAGTCTCCACAGTGTTGGAACCGGGAGATCACTGGCACCTTGACTCGCGTAGGATACGTACAGAGCAAGGCAGACCCCTCGCTCTTCATCCTACGGACACCCGAGCGGTTCACCGCCATCCTGGTCTATGTTGATGACCTTCTGATTGCGTCTCCGTCCCTGGAGGCTGTGAAGGAGGCCAAGGCTGTCCTGCAGACTGCCTACAGGATGAAGGACCTCGGTCCTGCATCGGTGTTTCTTGGTATGGAGATCGTGCGAGATCGTAGACATCGGACACTATTGCTGCATCAGGCCCAATACGCACGAGTCGTAGGGGAGCGATTCAGGGATCTCCTTGGTACACTGCCATCCGCTTCCACACCTCTTACACCCGATGGGCAGGATGCCCTGAAGGTGGATGACCCTATACAGCTGGGGGAGACAGTGGACGTGACCTTGTACCTCCGTCTCATCGGATCTCTGATGTACCTGGCCACCACCACGCCACCTGACATCGCGTTCGCCGTCAACCTCTTCGCTCAGTTCTCGCAGGCTCCACATGCGAGAGCCCTTCACGCGGTTGTGCGAGTGGTACGATACGTGGTCTCCATGCCGTACCTCAGACTCTGCTTTTGTCGGCAGTGTTCGGTGGTCCCGAACGGCTACACTGACAATGACTGGGCTTGGAGCACTGATGGGCACAGTCGTACTGGCTACGTGTTTTTGCTCGGTGGTACCACTTTGTCTTGGCAAAGCAGGAAGCACGGCTGCATTGCACGTAGCTCGTCAGAGGCAGAGTATGTTGCTTTGGGCGCAGGGGCTGCTGAGGCAGTATGCCTGCAGCGCTTGTTTCTTGAGCTTGGGCAATCAGTACCCGCCATTGTGCTGCGTTGCGACAACCAGAGTGCTCTTGCCATTGCGGAGAACTCTGGTGCTTCTCATACTCGCACAAAGTACATTGCGGTTGAGCATCACTGCGTTCGTGATTTGGTGGAGCGACGTGTGATCTCCATCATGTGGGTTGGTACTGACACGTAGCGTGTTGACTTCTTGACGAAGGCACTTGCTTGCGGAAAGTTCCGAGTGGCCATTCGTTCTGTCGGGCTTCGCCCCGTGCGTGAGAGTGGTTGAGTGTGGAATGTTCGTCTGGGTCTCGTTTGTTCGTGTCACTCACTATTGTGTTCGTACCAGTGTTGCACGTGTATGGACATGCGTACCATCGGGTCATGGGGGAGTGTTGTGCTTTGTGCTGTTCCTGTACAGTTTACTATGACCACTCGGCCGTGTCCATACTCGTGCAGATCCCTGAGGCGGGCGGCCCTGGTGACACCAGCGCGACGACAGGCGGCGGACTACCAGCTTGGAGCTGGCCGACCACTGCACCAGAGCCCCAGATGCCACCGGTACTCTCTGTTGTGTCTTCTACATCTTGTAGGCGTCTTTCGACAGACTGGTCATGAGGCCTATTTGTATGTTTTTGCATTGTATGCTTACTATCTGTCGATGGATGCATGCATGTGACCAGTCGTAGCGTCCGTCTTTTGATTCTGCACGTCTAGGTACAGACAGCGTAGCATTCTGACATGTGTGCGCAGAGTTACGGCCAAAATAGTGGTTTTGGGTCGGTTTTAGGACAGCTCTTGGACTGCCGCGTGCGACACCTGCCGTGTGCCGCGGCAGGTATTTGTGCCTTGGACCTGTCATTTGTCATTTCTCTCTGCATATGCTATATTGAAGCATTCTGACAATTTGCCTTGTGTCTCCTAGCCAAACCCTTACCGTTGTGACTGTGACTGTCGTCACCGTTTGATCAGGCAGTGACGCCCGGTCAGCGGCTGTGTTGCTAGGAAGCTTCTACGCACTTTCTTAGCTAAGCAAGCAAGCAAGCAAGTAAGCAGCAAGGAAGCAGCTGGCGACAGGTGAAACCATGGATCGGGTAGGTAAGCTCAAAAGGCTAGTAAGTGTGTAACAAGTGAGCGAAGTGAAGACAGCCGGTTGACGGGACCACCCACGCGAACCACTCGACGTGGCGCCCGGACGCCACCCAGGGATCGAACCTGGCCCTGGAGCGAGCGAGCTCCAGGCGGTTTCTCACATGCTGGTGCAAACCGAACGTGTGGTCCCGAGGGATCAGCAACCCGGTACACTACGCTAAAAGCATGCAAGTGTGTAGGAAAATGGTCACACCACAACCATGCATGTCAACAATGTTGTGATGTTGTCAGTCATACACAGTTGTACGGTTGGTTGTGACCACTCGGCCGTGTCCATGCTCGTGCAGATCCTTGAGGTGGACCCAGCTGGAGACAGAGTTCCCTGAGGTGATGCTCCACCCGCTGGAGGCAGCCTGGCAGCCTACCCAGTGTACCAGAGGGCTCCCACAGCCCACGGACTACGTTTGGAGGTCTTCAGGATTTTCTCGGTGGATAGCCCTGCCAGGCTCATTTACATGTTTGTTTTCTTACACTCTCCGGCTGTTCCCGGACGTAGGCGTGTGACCAGTCGTTGTGTCTGTCTTTTCATCGTGCATCCGTAGGATCAGACGGCGCTCCGTTTGGACACTTGTGCGCAGAATTATGGCCAAAACAGTAGTTTTGGGCCGGTTCAGGTTTGGCAAGCACCGCCGTGTGCGCCACCCGCTGTGAGCCACGGCGGCAATTCATGTTGTGGACCTGTCATTTGTTATCCCTCTCTGCATTAACTTCAGTTGAAGCTTGAGATACAAGTGCACGTGTCTCTCCCTACCCTTGCTGTCCCTTGCATGACCTGTGTGTCAACCAGCCAGACCCGTGCTGTCAGGCTAGCAAGCAGAAAGGCTAGGAAGCTTCCTGGAATCTTCTCATGGTATCAGATCATTGACTCAGGGGCCACTCACCACATGACCTGCGACCGTACCGCCTTTGTCGTGCTTGGTCCTGTTGGGTCTGTTCGGTCAGTGCGGACAGGTTCTGGGCAGTCACTACCTGTTCAGGGGACAGGGGTCGTACGGTTCGATGGTCCTTCTGGTCTCGTGTATCTTTCTGACGTGCTTTCCGTGCCTGATCTCGAGCTCAGCCTGCTCTCTGTCCGTGCCTGCACGAGGATGGGTCTCTCTGTTCACCACTCCATTGATGATGCCACGATCACTGCACTTGACACTTCCACGGTTGTGTTGCGTGCCTCTGTTGTGGATGACCTGTATCGCATCGTGCGCTGCTCTGCTCCTGACTCTTCCCCTTGCTCATCTGCCCGCGTCTTTGTCACGGGGGTGTTGTCTCCTGACCACTAGCGCCTGTTACATCGGCGCCTGTGTCATGTGAGCACGGACACTGTGTCCAGGCTCATTCGTACACAGCCCGCTCTCGGTCTTGACGCGGCTTCCTTCAAGAAGCCGCCCAAGACCGACTGTCTGTTCTGCGCTTAGGGCAAGATGCATCGATGCACCTACCCTGCCTCCGTCACTCGCGCGCAGCGTCCTCTGGAGCTTGTCCACTCGGACCTCCTCGGACCTCTCCCTGTCGAGTCTGTCGCTGACCGTGGTCGGTATGTTCTTACCCTCACGGATGACTTCACCCGCATGCGGTGGGTCTACTGCCTCCGCCACAAGAGTGATGCCGCTCTAGCCGTGCGCTTGTGGCTCGTGATGGCCGAGCGTCAGTCTCGTCACTCCCTCCACACCTTTCGCTCTGACCGCGACGGTGAGTATCGCGGTGAGCTGACCACTCACTTCGCCGAGCTTGGTATCTGTCACCAGCTCTCGGCCCCTGTTACGCCACAGCAGAACGGTGTGTCCGAGCGCTGGAACCACACCATGGAGGACGCGGTTCGTGCCATGCGTGCTGAGTGCGGTCTCCCGGAGTCCTTCGCCTTCGAGGGCTTCGCCTACATGACGTGGGTCTGGAACCGCCTCCCGCATGGTCCCTTGCCGGACCACGTCACGCCGTATGAGCTGTGGTTCGGTCACCGTGCGGACCTCAGGCTTGCTCGCGTCTGGGGTTCCTTGNGACCAGCAGGGGTCCAAGGTCTCTCCGCGCGGCCGGATGTGTGCCTTCCTCGGTGTCTCCTCGCGCTCCAAAGCGTGGCGTTTCTGGGATGCGGGTCGCCACCGCATCGTTGAGTCGCGCGACGCGCTGTTTTTTGAGGCACTGTCGTACCGCGACCTGTCTGCCATTCTCACCCAGGCAACGTCTCACGTTCCCACCTGTGAGGCCTCCCGTCGGATGGGGGAGTCTACCCCACAGGGTGAGTCCGTCCGGGGTGCCCCCGGGGTGGGACCGTCACTGGCCACCATTGACCTGGCCATCATTGACCCGGCCATCGTTGCTATCGGGCCTGTAGTCTCTACGCCTGCCTCGCTTGCGCCTGCCACGAATGTCTCGCCTGCGCCTGCCGCGCCTGCCTCACCCGCGCCCACCGCGACTGCCTCGCCCGCGCCTGCCGCGACTGCCTCGCCCGCACCTGCAGCGCCTGCTTCGTCCGCACCTGCAGCGCTTGCTTCGCCCGCACCTGCAGTGCCTGCTTCGCCCGTACCTACAACGCCTGCGTTGCCCGCACCTGCAGCGCCTGCTTCGCCTGCCGGGGCTGCACCTGCCGCCTCTTCGCCTGCGGCGCCTGCCTCACCCGCGCCCGCCGCGCCTGTCTCGCCCGCGCCTACAGCGTCTCCAGAGACAGCACCTGCCCTCCCTGTGCCAGAACCGTCGGTCAGCTCAGACTCGGGCTACTCCCGTGGACCAGGTGGGCGTCTCCGCCCACTGGCCTCAAGAGCACCTTTGACTGCGGTTGCGCCACCCAGACGACGCACGCGCAGCGTGCACAGTGGTGACCCTGGCACAAAGGCTCTCGGCCTAAGTGTCCAAGGCACCTACACGGAGGTGCACCCAGCTTGTCCCATTGGGCACCAGCTGATCGCTGACGAGCACGAGGCTGCACAGGCAGCTACCGCTGACCTAGTTGCCGTCCGCCCGACCCATGAGGCATGTGTCCTGGCCACCCGGAGCTTCCCTTTGACGATCCCTGATCCAGACACGTTAAAGGAGGCTCTCTCAGGAGAGGATGCTGAGCAGTGGCGGGCCGCCTGTGAGGACGAGCTCAGGGCCATCCGGGAGTACGGAGTCTTTGAGCTGGTCGACCGTCCTGAGGGACGGAAGGTCGTGCAGGCCAAGTGGGTCTTCCGCAAGAAGGTGAAGCCTGACGGCTCACTGGACCGCTATAAGGCCCGCTTGACTGCCAAGGGATTCTCTCAGGTTGAGGGGATCGACTTCACTGACACCTTTNGGCAACAAGGTCTGGCGCTTGCGCAAGGCCTTGTATGGCCTGAAGCAGTCGCCCCGGTGCTGGAACCGAGAGATCACTCGCATCCTCACTCAGGCCGAGTACGTCCAGAGTGATGCCGACCCGTCACTTTTCATCCGACGGACAGCCGAGCACCTCACTGCCATTCTGGTGTATGTGGACAATCTCCTGATTGCGTCTCCTTCACTGGAGGCCGTGAAGGAGGCCAAGGCGGTCCTGCAGGCCGCCTACAAGATGACCTTGGTCCAGCGGCTGTTTTCCTAAGGATGGAGATTGTGCGTGATCGTCATCGATGGACACTCCTCCTCCATCAGACACGATATGTACACGTTGTGGGGGAGCAGTTTGCTGACCTCCTTGGCGCTATTCCTGCCGCCTCGTCACCCATCACTCCCGACGGGCAGGACGCCCTGAAGGTGACAGACCCAGCCGATCTGGGCAAGACTGTGGACGTGACCCTGTACTTACGCATCATTGGCTCACTGATGTACTTGGCCACGACCACGCGTCCCGACATTGCGTTCGCTGTCAACCTACTCGCACAGTTCAGTCAGTCCCCTCGAGCTCGCGCACTGCACGTAGCTTTGCGAGTCGTCCGGTACGTGGTCTCCACACCATATCACGGTCTCTGCTTTCGGAGACAGTGCTCGGTCGTGGTAGATGGCTACACCGACAGCGACTGGGCATGGAGTCCTGATGGACGCAGCCGCACAGGTTACGTGTTCCTGCTTGGTGGCACCGCTATGTCTTGGCGCAGCGGCAAGCAGGGGTGTATTGCTCGCAGCTCCTCAGAGGCTGAGTATGTTGCTCTGGGCGCTGGTGCCGCTGAGGCGGTGTGGCTGCAGCGGTTGTTCCAGTGTTTAGGTCAGTCCATGCCTACCATCATCCTCCGATGTCACAACCAGAGTCCTCTCGCGATTGCTGAGAACTATGGTGTGTTCCACGCACGCACCAAGCACATCGCTGTTGAGTATCATTTTGCGCGCTATCTGGTGGAGCGGCAGTTGATCTCCATCGTCTGGGTGGGCACAGACTTACAGCGCGCTGACTTCCTGACCAAGGCACTGGCACGTGGGAAGTTCCTCGGGGCTGTTCGTTCCGTCGGATTGCGACCCCTGTCCGAGAGTGGGTGATTGTCCGGGTCCCTGTTGAGCACTCTGTGTTGCACCGGCACGCGTTCTGCACGTGTATGGACATGCGTACCATCGCGTCATGGGGGAGTGTTGTTATGTTGTCAGTCATACACAGTTGTACAGTTGGTTGTGACCACTCGGCCGTGTCCATGCTCATGCAGATCCTTGAGGCGGACCCAGCTGGAGACAGAGTTCCCTGAGGTGATGCTCCACCCGCTAGAGGCAGCCTGGCAGCCTACCCAGTGTACCAGAGGGCTCCCACAGCCCACGGACTACGTTTGGAGGTCTTCAGGATTTTCTCGGTGGACAGCCCTGCCAGGCTCATTTACATGTTTGTTTTCTTACACTCTCCGGCTGTTTCCGGACGTAGGCGTGTGACCAGTCGTTGTGTCTGTCTTTTTGTCGTGCATCCGTAGGATCAGACGGCGCTCCGTTTGGACACTTGTGCGCAGAATTATGGCCAAAACAGTGGTTTTGGGCCGGTTCAGGTTTGACAGGCACCGCTGTGTGCGCCACCCGCTGTGAGCCACGGCGGCTATTTATGTTGTGGACCTGTCATTTGTTATCCCTCTCTGCATTAACTTCAGTTGGAGCTTGAGATACAAGTGCACGTGTCTCTCCCTACCCTTGCTGTCCCTTGCATGACCTGTGTGTCAACCAGCCAGACCCATGCTGTCAGGCTAGCAAGCAGAAAGGCTAGGAAGCTTCCTGGAATCTTCTCAAACAAGTGTATCCACCATTTCGTTATGTGTCATTCTCACTAAACTAAGGCTCGTCGTGAGGACAATGTTGGTGCTGTGGCCATCACTCTGTAACTTGATGGTGCCAATATCACTGTGTGCCCCATGCTGCGTCACAGTCTTGCACTAAGGAACCTTAGTCAAGATTAATCACTTGCAGTGATGAGGTGTGTGTGTGTGTAATTGGAAATAATTTTAGGGCGTGCAGGCCCATGCAAGAACGAACATGAGCTCTGTGTGTGAGTGCGATGCAAGACGGCAAGAATTTGGCTAAGTCTGGAACGCTGCATATAAAGAACAAGGAGGAATTACAAATGAGCCCCTAGCAGGCTTAAGTAGGGGCGCCGGCAGCTAGCCGCACCGGGCCCCGTCACCCCCGCTGAGCCAAAACGGGTCAGCGGGGAGAACACACTGCGTACACCACGATAACAATAACGGTGGTCTCCTCGAGGCACCGGAACAGCTCTCCGAGTACCCGGGTCTCGACCACCGAGAAAATAGGAACAGTGCCAGAAAATCTCAGAATCAGCGTCCAGACATCACACACGGCTTTCCGAACATCGNAGTCCGGAGGCCCGTCGTGTCGTCACGCCCTCCTCTGCCATATACCCCGAATGTGGGTATATCGGTAAACTAGCAGTGTCGGTCGTGACGGGTGGAAGCCACACAAACCAACACTCCCCCTGGCTGACATAGCCGTCCACGCCAGAACGAATGAGCGAAGGGATGGAACAACAATGCATGGCAAGCCATAACATGCATGAGTCAACTCGCACAAACACACACACACACTCGTCTGCTATCCATCCAGGGTCTCCCTGGACACTGGCACAGCGCACCAAGTGTCTGGGTCTCGACCATGAGAGGAGTAATGCACACACACACAAACCAGTGTAATGCACCTCGTACACATGTCAGAGGACAAGATGGTCTCCTTGTGACACTGGCGGTACCAGGGTCCGGGTCTCGACCACTACGAGCAATCAAACTCAATAGTATCATCATCCAAACACAGGATCAAGGGAGGATCTCCTCGTAACACGGGTGCAATGCACCACGTGTCCGGGTCTCGACCAACAGCTCGCATGCACAATGCCACACACAGTATAGCGACACACTAAGACATACGATCACATGGTCTCCTCGTGACATTGGTGCAATGCACCAAGTGTCCGGGTCTCGACCAACTGTGTGCTACTATTTGTATGCAGTTGTGCAGGCACGTAGCACCAGCCACATGCGGGATGCTGTAGATGCTCACAACAGAGCATGGACCTCCCCATGCATCTCCCATGGCGTCGCGTCAGGTCGAGGTCCACACAACACTCCCCCTGGGCAGATGAACCTAGTAACGATGTCCTCGATGGAGATGCTGATGTCGTAGCTGAACAGATCGCGATGAGTCATGTAGTGTATCCATCATGTAGAGACAGCTCCCCCTGTCACCTATGAGTCGACTCCCTCCCTCAAAGACGAAGTGGTATCTCCGGCTACAAGTCCTCACATGAATCTGCATCACCTGGGGTATACCAGTCCTCGCGTGACTGCCAAGGGTCCCAACTCACAGTCTCTCCTGCCTCCGCACTGCTGCGATGCATCTGTGTACACCGGAGGAACGGGAATGGGCGAGCAGCACGCGTCCGTGGATGAAGTGGCGGAGCTGGCCTCCGATACGGGATAGGAGACCCTGAGACACAAGGATGTACTGCCGGAGGAGGAGAGCTGGAAGGATGAACCGGATCACCACTCGCGGATGAAGATGAAGATGGGGTAAGTGAGTCAGGTAGATGAAGGTACGTGACGGCGGCAGAAGAAGGAGGAGCGATGATGGGGTCGACAGGAGCGAGGATGGCGAAAGCCGAAGGCACGGTCACCTCTCCTCTGACAGTATCTCCAACGGACGTCATACTCGGAGCGCGTACAAGATGCTCCCCAAGCATAGGTGTGCCAGATGCTGCTAGCGCACGGGTCGTGCCGATAATACTGATGCTACTATCCTCCAAGAATCGCTCACGCGCTGCCATCATTTCCCGCTGCAGCATCACTACACGCTCCTGTAGGTCGGCGTAATCTGCCTCGGACATGTCGAGGTGGCCGATGTCGACCTGGTGTAGAATAAACTCTGCCTCACTGGATGCTGCACATGCAGACTGCACAACTCGTGAGTACAACGCCATCTGCATATCTAATGCTGTAGACGATGGAACTAGTGCTGCTGCATCCTCCTGCGGGTCAACCAAGCTCGGAATGTGCCGAGACGCTGGAACATCGGATGCAGCTGCAAGTGTCGCATCCACATCACAGCTTGTGTCTGTCGTGCGATGAATGAGCGGTCGCATGCCGAGAGAGAAAGAGAAGGAGGAACCTTCAGAGTCCGTAGAGCATGTGGAAACGTCATCCGTGCAGGTACTGCTACTCTCAGTGTCCATGTGATCAACAAGATCACCAGCAGATGAACACGAAGGGGCAGAACTCAACTCCTGCTCACGTGATGACTCCATCTGCGTGTAGGGATCTGCACCACTGTCCTCAACTGCCGCCGTAGTGGAAACAGGTGTACAGGGCTCCGGCTCGACAATGCCCGTCAAGGCGACGAGCAAGCGCAACTGGCGCTGACGCACTGTCTCGCCGGGAGGACTGGTCGCTGCCACCTACTCTATGATAGAATGAGGACCTGGAGGCTGTGGGAACCTGAACGACTCCTCACGCTGAAGATGGTCCTCAGGTAGCGCAGATGAGGTGGTGGAGCCTGCTGTGTCTGCTGCAGCATATGACCCGGCGACATCTCTGAGAACTGCTGCTCTCAAGAACGCCTCAACCACCAACAGACCAGCCGGTCGACTCTGCTCGTGTACTGTGACCACTGTCGGGCAAGTATGAGTCCCGTGCGCAAACGCCCCCAGAAATCCGTGTGGGGTATCCCGATCCGCACGGGACTCATGTGCCACCGCCAGGCCGCTATCGGTCGGAGTCGCAAGTGGCACCGCCAAGGCACATGAGACCTGCACTCCTCGTGATGCAATCTGCTGCTGCAGAATGTCCGGCTCCTGTCCCAGCGTGGATGTCGACCTCGATGACACGCATATCTCCTGCAATGGAACCTCCGTCGGGCTCGTGTGAGCCTGCTGCACAAACTCCGCCAAAACTCCCAAAGATGTGTCCTGATCTGTACGGGACCCGTGTGCCACCGCCGGGCCGCCACCGGTAGGAGCCGCGAGTGGCACCGCCCAGGGAAGCTGGGCCTGGACACCTCCTGACGCAAGCTGCTGCTCTAGAAGATCTGGATCCAGCGCGGACGTGGAAGTCGAGCTCGATGACACGCAAGTCTGCACCATGACCTCCATGTCAGGATCAGACTCACTCCCCCTCGACCCGACTGCGGATCCTGTCGCTACTATTGCATCACGCAATGCGCGGTGACCACACTCCCCCTCGACAGGTAAAGCAACGGAGGGCGAGGAGGTGGAGGATGTATCAACACTGGCGCGAGCACGCCGTGTAGAGCACTGACGACAACGTCGCAGAGTCACTCGACTGGAACGACTGCTGGAAGACAAGTCATCGCGGGGTGGCGGCGTGGTCACAGCAGAGTGGAGGATCAAAAGGATGGTGTCAGCCTGGGACTGGCTGGCAGGTGAAGCTGAAGGGACACCATCGGAGGAAGAAGGAGGAGATGATGGAGGAGATGTGGTCGAAGAGGCCGTAGACGAACGAGTAGCAGAAGCACGCTCAGTGACAACGAGGTCACAAAGCCGCTGCACCGTCTGCCGTAGGCCGCGGATCTCGGCGAATATGCTCGCCAGAGGTCCAGTTATGGGATCTACCAATGCCGGTAGATCCGTATGCTGTGGAGGACGCAGGCTCGGACGAGGCTGTAGCCAAGGTGGATGCCAGCCGCGAGGGCGCGTCCAACAGCGACGCCAACCATGACGTCCATCACCACAGTAGTAGCAGGCGAATGCGCAGGGTGCCTGCTCACACGTCCACGCACTCATCTCGTCCGCTGGACGATGGATAGGTGCCAAGGGCACCTGCTCCCGGTGGTAAACACCAAGCCACGGGAGAGAATGAGGTCCGTAGGTACTATCACTCCTGGAGGTCACGGCGTCCGGGTCAGCAAACGTGACCAGACGGGAAGAGCTGCACTACCACAGCACACCCGGAGACGAAAGTCTGACTGGCTGCGGCGACCAATGCTGCTGCCACGAATGGAGCGAAGACTGCTCCAAGACGAGAAGGGGTGGCGGCTACAGGTGTGGCTGCTGCTCCAAGCGGTAGACGACCCAGCCCTCGGAGACGGTAAGACTCGAATCCGCCGGCGATCCTACGGGGTGAAGTGCGCGCACCAATCCACGGGCCCCAGGGAGACGCCAGTCCACGACACGTCTCAAAGCGGAAATCGCCACCGACAACACAATCCGTTGCCGGTGTAGATTGGAAACTGCAAGCGCTGCTGCAACCGCTGCTGATGCTGCAGTGGTTGCTACAAGTGCACTGTCGATGAGATGACGGGCTACTCGATGGTCCCGTACGTTTGGTTGAAACTGTCTTTTCCTCCCCCTTTCTCTCTATTTTTTTTTTATATTCTCTTTTCGCGGCCTCACCCTCCCGTGTGTTTTTTTT
>SZWC01002568.1:205954-225086 GCA_023375785.1 Penium margaritaceum | reverse complement strand
ATATCTATATCTATATCTATGTCTATATCTATATCTATATCTATATCTATATCTATATCTATATCTATATCTATATCTATATCTATATCTATATCTATATCTATATCTATATCTATATCTATATCTGTAGCGGGAGGGCCAGTTTGGCCCTCCCTCCTCGCTGAAGCTGGGGGTGGTTGCGCACCACCCCTCGCGTCAGCGAGGGCTGGCCGGCGGCCATCACTGCGCTAGCCGCCGGCCAGCTCGCTGCCAGCCGGCTAGACGGCCGGCGGCCAGCCAAGCGACCGGCCGGCCACCGGTCGGTCAGCCGCCAGCCGCCGATCGTGGTATCAGCCTGATTGGCGGCTAAGAGGCCACGAGGGCCTTGAGGGCGAGGCCTCGTAGCCACGTGCCCTGGCCCCCCTTCGCCCTCCTTGCAAAACAAGCAAGCGATGACGAGGGATAGGGGGAGCGAGGGTGAGGATGAGAGGACTGGCGTGAAATTGCCTGTGTGCCTCTCACGCGACAATTTTGTGCCGGAACGGCAAAACGTAAATCGAAGTTCGTTCGCGACGAACGTTGACATAAAATAAACAAAATATCTCATGCGAACACACGCGTTCAAGGTAAAAACCCCCGGTTTTGGTCCCAAAACCAGGGGTTTGGTTGAAAACGGAAATGGGCCTCTGGAGACGCAAAATATTCGAGTCTCCCTTCTCTGGGTTGTTGATGACGATTGCCTCTTAGTCCTGTGAAGGGGGTAAACCCCTGACGCGGACTGAAAAGGCCATTTTGCAAATGCTGATAACGACTTCAGAGGAGGAGCTGGAGACTCGACCCGTCACACTAGTTCTCAGAGCCAGACGACCCTTGTGACCAAGAGTTTGATGGAAACGGCCGTTACGATAGATAAAACGCAGCCGGCAGTTGCAAGAAGTGAAAGAAACGATAGAAGGGACTACGGCATACGCTTCACCATTTGAAGCGCCGTAAAGTGCGTTAGGAAGCTAGAGAAGAGCTCAAATGTTTGGGGCTTCTTCTCCACAGTCTCTCCTCGCCTTTAGGGGATCTAAGGGAATTTTGTGGGACCAGATGAGGAGTGGCCACCCCCAAACCACCAAGTTTTTCCCTCTTTTCAAGGTTCCCTCCTTCCCTCCTTCAACAAAAGATTGGGACAACGCTCCTTCGCAAGGCCAAGGATTCTCCAAGCTTGATGAAGCCCTAAAAAGAGGGAGGACGACACCTTGGGGACTTTTGGCGGCTCCCCCAACGCCGCCGGCTCAAGGAGGACGCCGCCAAGGGGCGTGAGACGTGCCAAGAAGATGCAAGAAGAGACCAAGGAAGAACAGAAGACAAGAAGACAAGAAGACAAGAAGAAAAGTAGTCTTTTCGTTCTTGACCTTGAACTTGGTTGTTTTCTTGCTCTTTGTCCTAGTTTTGTGAGCGGTACTCACACTTCTTGTTACTCCCGTGTATTGTTATTTTCTGTTTTCCTAGATCCTAGTTGCTACCAAGTGCTTTGATTCACGGTTTAGGAGGACTAGTTTCTAAACCCACGTCCTTGTGCCGACGTGGCGGCCTAGGAAAATAGAAATTTGAATTGAAATTACCTCACCGATCGTGAGAGCTAGATTGTAGGAGGCGATTCCTCCTTTAATTTGTGGGGTGATCCTCATAACGACCTTCACATGCTAGTTCCTCAAACGACAAGATGGCAAGTGTCGGACCGTCCAAGACCAACAAGGGCAAGGTGGTGACGGCCTCACCACGAGCTCTCAGCGGACTTCAAATTTTGGGAGCCGCCGCCGCGTGCAGGGTTGCCAACCCAAAGGCAACCATACCGCCAAAGGCAACCGTACTGCCTAAGGCAACCGTACTGCCAAAGGCCACCGTACCGCCTGAGGCAACCAACGCCAACTTCAGCGACACCGAGAAGCGTGCGGAGGCCGAAAACGTGCTCGACAAGCACGTCGACGTGCACGTGGACGATCTCCACGCGTCGAACGACCCAATGGAGGAGGATCTCCTAGAAAGGGACCCCGACAAAGAGCACGACGCCGACGATGGCGAAGGCGATGAGGATAGCGACCATCATCATCGTCGAGCGGCAAACTCAAGTCGATTTCTCGAGAAGGATAAGACGCCCGCCGCGTCATCTGAAGCTACCGATGGCAACGAGACTGCCGAGAGCAGCAAGGGTGCAAAAAGCAGTCATACGGGAAGTTCTCGCAAGAACGAGCCAGACGACAACGCCGCAAAGGCAATTCGCGAGGACCGTCATAGGCTCGCAGAGTTTGCTGCTGAGGCGGTAGGCCGACTCAGGATCACCATCGACGGTGGGGATACGGCACCATTTGGAGGAATGGGGGCACACCCCCCTTCCTACGATGCGGCCACAATGGGGCAGGATAGCGCCCACTCGAGGGTCATCGCCGGCGAAAATCTCCTCCAAAAGGTGGTACTCCTTGGAGGCGTGTATGTGAACCGTACCCTCTTGCAGTGGGTAAGGGTGCACGAACAACGCGAGGCCCTGTAGGCTATCGCCGATGCTCTCACGACATCAAAGCTCAAGTTTGCGTTCGCCAACCTGCTAGCCCACGTCGGGCAGAGCATCACAGACCTCAATCGGGATTGCCAGCTGCAGCGCCTGGCCGCCCATGAGGCAAGCCGCCGATGCAACGACCTCGACAAGGCATTGCAGAGTGTGACTCAGGTGCGGATGTAGCAGCAAGCGCAGCGTGTCGCAGCTGTGGATGCCACTGCCGGTGGCAGTGACGACTTGCCTACCTCGACAACTTCAGGGTCAGTCATGAAGACGTCCTTCCTCCACAGTGTGAAGATCTTCCGGAAGAGATTGAAGCTGACCGACTGGCTGAACCGCATGGAGTACGTTCTACGTGTACACAAGGCTCCACTCAGCCAGTGGGGTGACCTCGCCACGACACGGCTTGAAGACAAACCTTCAAGTATGTGGTCAAGGAGTGGACTGCGCGGCAGCCGCACCTTGAGTGGCAACCCATGCTGTGGGAGGCCTTCTGCGTGATCATGCACAAGAAATACACCCAACGTGAGGAGGCGTAGCGTGCTTTCCACAAGATCAAGGAATTCAGGCAGCTGAGCAGCTCGATTGAATCCTACTTGAGCGCGTTCGCCGCACTCGTGGAGGAAGCTAAAATCTTCACTCAAGGCGATGGGAATCAGACCTTCAAGTACCCTGAGTGCATGCTGCTGGAGTACTTGCGTGATGGTCTTGCCAGTGAAAAGCTGAAGGACAAGACCACCACGACAGCTAGTGGCCAAGCTTGGACAAGCCGGAGGGTGTTGCGCGACTACATGAGCGAAGTGTATTCGGCAAACCCGAAGCACTACTCTGATGCACGGCCAAACGCGCGTGCACAGCAAGGCCGCGACATGCGCAAGGACGCTCTAGGGGCTGGTGGGTCAGCTGGACAACAAGGTGAGGCTTAGGGAAAGCAGCCTGCACACCCTCCAACAAAGAAGGCTGGTGAATACAAGGGCCCAACAACAAGCGCAGCCGCGAGAATGACGAGCCGCAGGCAGCGCGTGAACTTCGCAACACATCCTTTCGGGAAGGGCTCTTCCACAATTGCATGCAGCCGGGCCACTTTAGGGCCCAGTGCCCTCACACTGTTGGTGGTGGACAAGAGGCCGCAGCGTTAGCTGCAGCAGTAGCACCTCGTGGGGATGGTGCAGCAGGAGGCCGCGGACACGGCTGTGGACAGGGTCGCAGTCGCGGCAATGGGCCTGGCCGTGGTAACGGACAGGGACGTGGGGCGGGTTTTCCCCACCCCTGAGTGACGTCAGTGGGGACCACTCAGGGGTAAAACGGGATCACGAGTGTGGCTTCATGTTTTCAGATGAGGATGTTAAACAATTCAAGTTTTTGACGAGTTCAAATTTCTCTGTTGTTTTCTCTCCTCTTATTGAAACACATTCTATACTTTCTGAATGACATTGCCCACTAAACCTTGTATCTCCAGACGAGATGCATGATGGTACATGCTTAGTGGTGGCGACACCGACCGCTGTGCAAGAGTTGTGTGACATAGTGATTGAAGCAAACGCCCTCAAAGCAATGAGTTCAATCACGTTCATAATACCTTTAGTCGACGATTTCGACCCAGTCAAATTTAAAGACTGGAAGGTGCTAGCTGAATTGGCACGTGCCCACAAGATGTGGACTCGAGTGGGTGAATCATGGGAGTTGCGACGGTGGTCATAAAGATTCCGTGTTTATCTAAAACATGGCTTACCGTCGTTGAGTCTGTTCACTCAGAAGACTGAAGGCTACATGATGATGCAGATCAAAGGACACCTAGCTGGTGCTCCCGTGAACGTACTTGCTGACACTGGAGGAGACGAAACTTTTGGTAGCCTTGGATTTACACGATAGGTTGGCCTGAAATACGAGCCATCGAATGGTGCAGTTGTTGTCGGTGACAACCGTACGGTACCCGTGATTGGTACTTGTAAAGCAAAAATCTGCATTCAAGGGTACACACAGAGTGTCACGTTGAAGGTACTCAACCTTCTTGACTAGTTTGACGTGGTGCTAGGAAATCTTTGGCTCCGTGAAAACAAGACTCTAATGTGCTTTGAATCAAATCGTTTGATCCTTCGAAGAGGACAACGTTGCTTTACGTTGATTCTGAGTACGAAACTATCACCGACCCGACTCAAAGTCCATGCTAGCTTGTCTATGATGATGGTCAAGAGACGTATTCGACAAGGTTGTCGATACTTCTTGGCTCAGCTATAGAAAGTGGAACACGACGTGAAGGAAGACACGCCACAATAGATCAAATCTCTATTGGCGGAGTTCTCGGATGTATTCCAAGACCCACCGGCTGGGCTTCCACCAGAAAGACACATGGGCCACACGATTTTGCTGCAACTGGAGGCGACTCCTCCGTTCAGACCCATGTATCACCTTAGTCCAACAGAAATGTGAGAGGCCAAATGCCGGATCAAAGAGTACCTTGCAAAAGGGTGGATCGAGCCAAGTAGCTCGCTATACGGTGCGTTGATCCTTCTTGTGAACAAAAAGGACGCTGGTCTACGCATGTGCGTGGATTACCGGGCATTGATCAAGCTGACGGTGACAAATCGATTCCCCTTACTGCGGAGTGAGGACCGTTTTGACCAAATCCAAGACGCAAAAGTATTTTCGTCCTTGGATTTTTCCCAAGGGTACCATAAAATCCACATCACGGAAGATGATGTGCCCAAAAACCGTGTTTTTAACGCGCATGGGACACTATCAGTTCCGAGTTTTATGCTTCGGGCTTACAAATTTCCCGGCAACCTTCCAACGAGAAATGAACCGAACGTTCACCAAGCAACTCGTCAGTTTGTCTTGGTTTACCTGGATGACATCCTGGTTTTCTCCAAATCCATGGAAGAGCACATAAAATATCTGTGCAAAGTTCTCGCAATCCTTCAAGAAGAGAAGTTCTATGCAAAAGTGAGCAAGTGCAAGTTTGCACAAGATGAGCTCGAATACCTTGGATACATCTTCAGCAAGGACGGCATCCGTGTCAACCCACGAAAGGTCCAAGCTGTTGTGGACGGGCCATGTCCCGAGAATGTTGGGCAAATTCAGTCTTTCTTTGGCCTTACAAACTACTTTCA
Organism: Penium margaritaceum; assembly: GCA_023375785.1. Taxonomy (NCBI): domain Eukaryota; kingdom Viridiplantae; phylum Streptophyta; class Zygnematophyceae; order Desmidiales; family Peniaceae; genus Penium; species Penium margaritaceum. The sequence continues at coordinate 219,455 of SZWC01002568.1, read as the reverse complement.
ATGGTTTATGCAAGGGTATTCCACCCTGGTAGCACCACTAACCAGGCTCACGCAAAAAGACGTGCGTTGGGAATGGACGCCTGATTGCAAGAACGCTTGTCTCAAAGTCAAAGAGCTCCCATCCATGGCGCCCGTCCTAGCTCTTCCGGATCCATCGCAACTGTGGGAGGTTTGATGTGATGCTTTGATAGTAGGACTCGGAGCCGTCCTCATGCAGAACGGTCACCTAGTTGCGTATGAGAGGCGGAAGCGCATTCCCGCAAAAACGGAGTACACAACTGGGGATCAAGAGCTCCTTGAAGTAGTAAATGCTTTCAAGATGTGGCGTTGCTACCTCAAGGGTATGGAAGGGGGTGTGACGGTCGTGAACGACCATAATCCATTGGTGTTTTTCCAAACGCAACCGAACCTGTCAAGAGGACAAGCACTTTGGAGCGAATACCTGAGCCGATTCTTGTTCACATGGGAATATCGGCCAAGATGCATCAATGTGGGCGATCCACTAAGCCGACAGCCTGTGAAAATTAAAGCAACCACCGAGGTCAGTGGGTGTTTTATGGCCATTGCAACAGCAACAGTACAATCACGAGATACCCCTCCACCTCTACGGCCACCATCACGAGAGATTATCCATTACAACAGTTTTGTAAACAGGACTTGGATGGGATACTGTGTGGATTCTTGGTTTCAAGACTCTCAAAATCTTGACAAGTACGGCTTGGTGGAGGCTGCAAGAATCTTCTGGCACAGAGAACAATTTGTGGCAAACTTGGGAGACCTTTGAGCAAAGGTTATCTCCCAGTTCCATGACCCGCCGGTTGTAGGTCATGTGGGACCCCGAAAGACCAGACAGGCACTCTCGGACCACTATTGGTGGCCAGGATGGAGTTTTGATGTCCGTAAGTATTGCATGACATGTGACCCATGTCTTTGGAATAAGGCTAGTAACAAGAAGCCTACTCGACTCCTCCAACAGCTTCCCATTCCTGGGACTCCATGGGAGTGCGTCAGCATGGACTTCATTACTGGTCTTCCGGACACGGCCCGTGGCCACGATGTAATACTTGTGGTTGTGGATCTTTTGACGAAGATGACACACTTCGTTCCTACAACCACTGACGTGAACGCAGAGGAGACTGCTCGCCTCTTCTTTGAGGGTGTCGTAAAGTACCACGAATTGCCGTTGCACATTATCTCCGATCGAGATCACAAATTTGCTAGTAAGTTCTGGCAAGAGATGCACGAGTACTTTGTCAGTGAGTCATAAATGTCGACAACATTTCACCCTCAAATTCACGGATAAACAGAGTGCATGAATCGCATACAGGAGCAGATGCTCCGCATGTACGTGGACCCTACCATGTTTGATTGGGACGAATTCCTAGCACCGATAGAGTTTGCGGTGAACAACTCAGTGAATGAGTCCACACAGTTCACACTGTTTGTGTTGAACAGTCGTCCGCATCCAGTGGTACCCTCTTCATTGGTGAAGAGTGGGAGTACAGAAGGGTAGGTCCCTTCCACTCAAGCCTTTGCCGAGCGCATCGACTCCTTGTTATAAGAGGCAAAGAGTCACCTTCAAGCAGCTTGGCAGCGAAAAAAGTTATATGTCGACAAAGGTCACCGGGAGGTCTCGTTTGACATCGGTGACAAAGTGCTGCTTAGCACTAAAAACCTTTCGCTGAAGTCGCCAGGGGCAAGAAAACTTCTACCAAAGTGGATTAAGCCGTTTCCCATTGTGGCACGCATCAGGCCAGTGGCATACCGATTGCTCCTTCCACCGAGTATGAAGATACATGACGTGTTTCATGTGATGTTGCTGGCTCCATACACGGCAGACGGAACCGTTTAGCCACCGCCAGCAGTCCTTGCTGCCGACGGCCAATACGAGGTCCTTTGCCTACTCCAGCATCGAGAGCGTACTCTTTGGTTGCGCGTTGTTAGGGAGTACCTCGTTCATTGGGCCGGTTGTGGACCTGAACATAATTCATGGGAACCCGAATCTTGGTTGCCCAAGGGGGTGGTCAACGAGTACTGGAGGGAGCTTGCAGCTCGCACAGATCGACGCGTGGCAGGAGGTACCACCTGAACGCGGAAAAAGTGAACAACCTTCCCATAGGGCAGCATTCATGGACAGCGACCACAGGAGGTTGGGGACGCCCAACATGGTTGTCGCGGGGATGCTCCAGCCTAAAGGGGTGAGGCCGCTAGCCATGCAAACCTACAAGCTACAGCTTCGGTCCAAGTATCATGCACGTCTTCATGTCTAGCTGGTGATTGAAATTATTATTTTTTTTACAATGTTGATGACTCACTAACTGACAATCCTTCTTGTTGTTCATGAACCGAGACGGTTCATAATAAGTGGGGAGGAATGTAGCGGGAGGGCCGGTTCGGCCCTCCCTCCTTGCTGAAGCGGGGGGTGGTTGTGCACCACCCCTTGCGTCAGAGAGGGCTGGCCGGCGGCCAGCACTTCGCTGGCCGCCGGCCAGCTCGCTGCCAACCGGCTAGACGGCCGACGGCCGGCCAAGCGACCGGACGGCCACCGGCCTGCCAGCCGCCAGCTGCCGATCGCGGCCTCAGACCGATCAACGGCTAAGATTCCACGAGGGCCTCGATGGCGAGGCCTCGTGGCCTCGTGCCCTCGCCCCCCCTCGCCCTCCTTGCAAAACAAGCAAGCAAGGACGAGGGATAGGGGGAGCGAGGGTGAGGATGAGAGGACTGGCGCAAAATCGCTAGCGTGCCACGCACACAATGATTTGACGCCAGAATGGCAAAACGTAAATCAAAGTTTGTTCGCAACAAACTTCGACATAAAATAAACAAAATAACTTGTGCGAACACACGAGTTCGAGGTAAGAACCCCCGGTTTGGGTCCCAAAACCAGGGGTTTGGTTAAAAACGGAAATGGGCCTCCGGAGACTCGAAATATTCGAGCTTCCTTGCTCTGGGTCATTGATGACGATCGCCCCTTAGTCCTACGAAGGGGCTGAACCCCTGATGCTGACTGAGAACTCCATTCTGTGAACTTTGACGATGAATCCAAAGCAAGAGCTGGAGACTCGACCCGTGTCAATATCTATATCTATATCCATATCTATATCCATATCTTTATTTATATCTATATCTATATCTATACCTATATTTATATCTATATCTATATATATCTACATTTATATCTATATCTGTATCTATGTCTAAATCAAATTATTTACCTATATCCATATTTGTCTGTATACAAAATTCATTTTTATATGTATATAGATATAGATATAGATATAAATAAAGATATAGATGTATGTATAAGGAACGTTATAGACATGAATATAGATTTAGGTATCAATTAAGATATATGTATAGGCATAGAATTGATAATTATAGACTTATATATATTTCCATACACATAGATGTAGGTGTAGAATAGATGTAGATATGTGTAGACATAAACGTGAATTTTGATATAGATGCATGTAGATTTATCCAAAATATGTATATGTATGAACATACATAGATAAATCTATCGTTTATGATGAGGATTTGGATAAATGTATACATAAGGACCTGGATTTTTCTCATAATGCCTGTTCGTTAGTTTTTTTTTTTAAAAAATTAGTTCTTTTGTTCATGAAATTGAAACTTTCCCCATACATGATTTGAAACAAAGCTATTTTTTTGTAGTATGTTCCTGTAAACCACATCAATCATGAACTGGTTCTCTCCTTTCGGCCCTTAAAGTCACGTATTCTTCTGTGTTTCTATTTTACTTATTGTAGGTGTGAGATGTAGATTTTCTTTTACGCTCTGGTAGCCTTGATTGAAGTCAAGATCGAGGCCGGTATGTTTTGTGTCTACAAGTGCATTTGTAACCATTTTGGTTGGATTGTCCACTTTTAAATTCCACAAAGCTCGATCGCGGTATGGTTTTTGTATTGTTTTGTTCCTGGGATTGTTCATGTTAGGGTCTTCAAATGCGGGATGGAAGCTGCCTTCGCTGATGCATTTGGTAACTTCACTCGCGACGGCGTCGTGAAGGAAGTGTACCATGTCCTGACATCAGAAGTACTATTTCAAATCAATAGTAGGTTAGGAAACATTTGGAGTGGACATGTCCAAAGACGTTGCGGAACAAAGTCCAATTCTAACTTGTTGATTAGAATCATCTTGAAATTGTTTTGATGATTCCTACTGGGGATGCGTACAGGCCTTGCATGCTGATTTGTGAACGCGAAACCAGTCTTGATTGTCCTTGCCTCTTCCAATCTGGACTTGGCCATGGCAAGGGCGCATAACTAGCCCTCTGAGACACAGCCATCATGGACGGTCGAGTTCGACCCTTCTTCATTACGGTTCGTGACGACTGTGTCTCGGAGGGCTAGCGTTGCACTCTTGTGGTGGCCTAGTCCGAATAGCTGGAGGCAAGCTGACTTGCGACGGATTTTGCCCTATCGAATCAGAAAGAGAGGCTCCTACATGAAACCAATGACACACATCCAATTTGTCACGACAATTTCCTTGAACCAATAAGAGAGCAAATTGTGTTTGGTGACGGCTTTGGACACTTCCAAACAAAGTTCTTTTATCCTGAATGTTCATCTTAGAAGGTAGGTCTTTCAATGCAAGGATATGGTACTCGTTCTTCACGACGCTATTGCGAGCGATGTTACCAGCCACAACACAAAGATTTGGACAGCTTGCGAATGTGAACTCCCAACTTGGACACAAGAGTGCATGCCCTTTCGGTCATGGTCAATTCATCATGACTGTCGCACCTATGGAAAAGGTCGATTATCCGGTCTTAACAGGAGGATCGATGGTCATCCTTGCTGAAGATGACACGGGATCAGGATAAAGGAAATTGTATACTCTTTTCATCCACCAACATGATAACGCAACTGTCGAGATTTCATTGAGGACAACATGGTCCCCTTACTCAAGCCACATGTCCAAAGGTGCAGCCTGGCCGTTGTCTTATCTAGTATGGTCATGAAACATACCTTGAAAGTCTAAATATCCCTTGTCGTTTTGGTTCGAGTTTCCTAAACCGTGGATCCCAGCTCTCTATTCAGTTCTCGAACAGGGTGCCCGTTCGAGTGCAGCATCGGCTGTCCAAAAGACATGTTTTGTTCTGCTTATTCAGTTGCACTAGTGGGATGTTTCAAGACGTGCCCAACATCTGCCCCCACAAGTGCGTGTTAGGATGGGCGATCGTCGTGGAAAGAGCTGAAACTGAACTGTGCGCATTGTCTGGTTCAACCCTGCATCGGGAAAAGTGTTTGCTGATGCAAGCACGAACTGAAAGCTAACCAACAGTTTGTTTTTAGAGATAAGTAAAGTTTCGCTAAAAATGTCCCAAACATGACCGACGACCCCGCTTACCACCTATCAGGAAAAACGACCTCAAGAAGAACAAAAAGGATAATCAAATATTGTGCACCCATTTGAGTCTTTTTGCGATCCAAACTGGGTCTGGCAAAGGAGACCTTTGCTTCAACACCAAAACTAAAACAGTAGGTCATGGCCGATTTCTAGGCACTGACTAGCGTTGATGAGAACAAAGGGAAAAAAGTACTCGCATAGGACGCGCAATGTGGATATCGCCATCAACATTTCTGTGGACAAGTTATCTCTTTTTAAAACAACCAAAAGGAGTTCAATTGCGCCAAGTGTATAATTGTGCTTGTTTCCGAATGGATGACGAGAGAGACCTAATCCCCAAAAGAACAGAACGGTGTAGAACTCCCACACAGATGGTCATTTGTATCGTCACCAGATTAGAAAATATCCTGTGTGTCATCGTCATCAATATTTCCTTTTTCAGAGTTGGATCAATTGCCAAAGTCTCTCATCGGACATTACCAAAACGACTGGCGCTTAGCATCAGAGATTGAGTTCGTGCCCTAACCTCCTCAAGCACACACATCACGGAATTTCCACCTTTATGCAACATTGTCAATGACAAGATTGCTCAATTGAACAAGAAAGTTTTCATCCCTTTTGATAAACTCACCATTCATAAGACCTACCATCAGAGACTAGTAAACTTTGTTAAATGCACATGGAATCATCAACAGGGGACATCGGCAAAACCCTTCCATTGTTCCCTTGTTGTGCTCAGAATCACCATATACCCATTAATCTCCGCAGCAATCAAGTCTAGTGTCCAAAGTACACCCTTCTCCGTGAAATCGTTCAGTTGCATTTCCATGTCGTATGCACAATTTGAACTCATTACACTGGCGCCCGTCCTTTCCTGAATAAACAAGTTTACTAGATGGCTACCGTCCGCTCTAGACATCTGATGTTCAATCCATTCAATAGTTCTTCACAATATGTACAACTCTGAGCCATGATCAGGCTCTACAAATTAACGAGCACCTTCTAATAAATGAGCCCTTATGGTGCATAAGATACAACACGGTGCGAAAAAAGGTCATGCAAGACATCGCCACCATTGAACCTTTTTTCACAATATTTAATGTTATTCTCTCTAGGTCCATGGTTATTGCTACATAAACGTGCAAAGCACGTCATTACCACTACACATATTGTATGTCACACTACTTCATGCCACGTGTATGGGATTTGATCCTATTGGAAATCAATCTATTACGTTGGTTACCCGTCCTTGGTCTTGTATCCACTGTAAAGAAGTTCTATTTAATAAATTCAGGTCAAATACGTTACTTAATCTATTCATTGTATTTCAAAGCCGGGAATATGACCCTCTTGACTCCAACATCCTGAATACACCATCGATCTTGTAAATAGATCAAAGGAGATTCATCTTGTGAACAACATTGTTCTCATAAGTAGTATAGATACTCATCTGTCCATTGGAAATTTATCTGTCTTGTAACAAAATTAATGGGGGACAACTCGTGTCAGAAGACCCAAAATGATAAACACTCTGCATCAGAGTTTTCCTTCAAGCCTCCACCTCACGCACCACATGTGTCACGGCAAGTCCACATACATGCAACACCGTCAATGACAACATTGCTCAGTGGAACTTGAAATTTTTAATCTCTTTTGTTAAACCCATGCTTCATAAGATGAAACATTACGAACAGGACTTGTTGAAATTCCACACGTAGTATGCAAATGGTAGCATCAAAATGGGACATCCACAAAACCCTTTGATTTTGTGCATGCAATTGACATGATCATTGTATACCCATTCATCTTAGCAGGAGCCACCTATAGATCCAAAATTCTAACCATATATTTTGAACCATTGAGCTTAATTTCCTTGTGTTCTCCATGATTGAAATGTTTTTCAGTCCTAAATATAGTCTCGAGAAGGGATAAAAGTGTAGAATGACAATGCCCATTCCTTCTAAATAAACAACTTCACTAGAAACCTACCCTCCGATGTCAACATTTGAGTTTTCATTTATTCAAGAGGTCTTTAGTGGATTTACAATGGTGAGCCATGATCTTTCACTAGGAATTAACAACCACCTCATCATAGTTAGACCCTTATGTAGCATCAATAAAAAGAATAGAAACAGCTCATGAAAAACATTGGCATCATCAAAGCGTTTTGCCTAGTAAGTAATGATATTCTATCTAAGTTCATGCTTATACGCTACATAAAAAAGCAACCTATGCTATTTCCAGTGCAACTGTTGCCTCTTGCACCGCTTAATGCCACATGAATGGGATTTCATTCTGTTAGTGAACAATGTGTTGCGTTGCTTACCTGGTTAACCCCTTGTGGCCATCACTCAAGGACAAAACCACCACAAGCACGTCATCGGTCTTGTATCCACTACAGAGAAGTTCTTGTTTTTCCATTCAGGTCAAATCACGTTATTTACTAGATGCATTCTCTTTTGATGTTGAGAAGCTGAACCTATTGCCTACAGCATTGTGGAAACATCATCCATCTCCTAAACATATAAGAGGAGGTCTGTTTGTGAGTATCGTTGATCTCATAAGTAGCATAGTTAGTCACCTGTCAGAGGGACAGTCATCTATCTCATGAAAATAAGATAATACATCCATTACATCCTACACATCGGATGCATGGATGTGTTCATGAGTAAATTGAAGGTAATATCTGAAGTGGGACGGCCCAAAAAATATTGAAGCTTATCATCAGAGGTTTCCTTCAAGCCCCGACCAAGAAATATTGCGCACCACGTGTCATGGAATTTCCACATGCATACAACATCGTTAATGATGACATCACTCAGGTGAATTGGACAAATTGCAACTCTTCAACTATGGCCACAGTTCACATGACCAGCCATCACAAACTGGTATACTTGAAAATTTCCATCTAAAATGCACATAGGAGCACAAATATGAGACATCCTATTAACACTGCCATTGCCCAATTGTTGTACACACGGTGGCAACGTACCCACCTATGTCTGCAAAATTAAGCTGCGTTAATTATAGCTTAAAACTTGGACAACATTGTTTTCAAACATCAAGCTGTGCTTTCACAAAGTTTGGATGATTTAAAATTATTACTCAATGGTGAAGTCTAGTCAAGAGTAGTGATCCTGGTAAAGAAAAATTGTCACTTCACTCAATGGCAACCGCTATATAACACGATCTGATGGTCTCAATGCGTTACTAGTTAGATACTAGAAACTTGAATGATGTAGAAAGAATTTATGCACGATCAGTGGCACCAAAAATGCATTTTGCCCAACATGTCTTGTCATTCTGTCTAGAGTGATGCTTATCAGCCACGTCAATGTGCAAGCTATCTTGTGGCCAATACAGTTGTGGCATCTTAGCAACACTTTGTAACATGTGTATGGCGCTTTGGTCTATATGGACCATGTCTAGAGTTATATCACGTTTGTTACCAAAAGAACCTTGGATGACACCCATAAAATGCCACAACTCCGACAAGATGTTTTTATTTGACTTGTAATTGAAACAGAGATGCTCCCTATGTGTCAATTCAAGACAAATCATATTTCCTTCCTTTCTTCATGTCCACATAGAGACAATTAACCTTCCTTCTACACTTTAGGCTCCAATAAAATGCATTGATGCCACATAACTAGCACAAGAAAATCCATTCAGAAACGGCATCAAGTGGACATTGAGAAATCTATGTTGTACTATGCAGAGAGCCTCACATGCTGTCAAATCACATTACCTTTTGCAATAAAGGGCAACAATCCCTTGGCGGAACATACGACGTTCCACCAACTCTTGATCGCATAACTCAAAGCCAACATCAACCTCTTTCCAATCATATGATTCCACTCAATGCCTAGGAAACAAGATGAGGCTTCGTCTTGTGTATCTTTATGGAAAGCGCTGTCTGAAAAAACGAGCTAATGAGTGAAGATGTGTAACGTGAAAACTGACAGTTGACTTTGTTAACCAGATTGATCTTGGCTTCTTGTTACACCTGAATGCATGCATCTTTCCGATGGGGACACGTTTCAAGATGGATACCCTCATAGAATTATTAGTATAAATACACACGGGCTCCATTTGTTGTTACCACAACGTTTTTTAGGTCAATTACTTCAGCTTGTACCACTTCCGAAATGATTATGGCTAAGTAGAATGCCTCGAATACAGGAAGTTATATACAACACCTACAACCAGTCTTAGCACCTTGAATACTGATGAAGTACATCAGATGAAACAAAACCAACATAGGAAGGTCAAGACAAAGTTTGGGTGGCTTTTGGAACATTCTAAAACAAAGGAAGGATAAAACTACATATATTTCCAACCAAACAACATACAAAAATACGTCAAATGATGCAATTATCAGAAATTAATGAGGTTAAAAATTAAAACAATATAAATTATCCTTTAAAATATCTCTCAATCCAAATCCCCTTTAACATATCATTTTCATTAAGATTATTCTCTCAAAATCAGCAAGATTCTGTATCAATTTTATCTTCTTTATAACACAAAAATGAAGTGTAAAATGTTTGAAACCAATTATTAAAATGGTATTAAATCTGATTTTCTCCATGGAATCATAAGGCAGAACTTTGAACATAATTATTCAGGGAGAAAATAATGTGCATGTAATTGCAGAACTTTGCAGAAATTACAAAAAATTCATCAATTTGGTGATTAATCGAAAACATCATATTAGAATGAATTAATACAACATCAGAGACGTATTCTCAAATACGATAAATATTAACCATTCATACATTTACGAATTTTTTATAAGTATAGACACTTAGTAAAATAACAAAATGGAAACCATGACAAAACATTCATCTCTCAATTTTCATAATGATGAATGAAGCATGAAATGAAACATAATCTGCAAAACTTTAAAATTACTAATTATCTTCAATTTTCTTGCATAATTATTTCGCAATGATGGAAATATTATCATATTAATTTCGTTTGAAATTCAATTTTAGCCTACATGAAATACCTCAATGATAAGTATTTTGTTTCAGTATCCACCAAGTAATGTTAAATTTATCACAAAGATATGTAAACATTACATATTATAAATCTATTAATTGTTTTACAAAACGTTCAATAAAGAAGGATTATGTATGATTTCCAATGGAAATTTTCTTTGCCTATTGTAATCATTTGCAAATTATTATAATAGTTCCTATAATTCAACACTACAATTAGATATTTTATTTTTTTAAATTCAGAAATTTATAAAAACCCTCAACTTTCTAAAAGACTGAAATGTTCTAAGGTAGTGGTACATTGTTGAAGATAATGGGTGGATTCAATCTGAAGAAGACATGTGAGATCAAGAGGTGAATTGGAAAAGTGAGTTCTCAACGAGCGGATGACGGCCTCTATTGATATCCTTGGTAGGGAATATCACCGCTTCCTTGTCTGTAAATTCCACTGTCATGCCATGGTCAGTTATCTTAGAGACGGAGAGCAGGTGGTCTGTGAAGGAGGGCAAGTAGACCACCCCCTCTAGCTTGAGGTGAGAATTTCAACCGTTGACACCCACTGTGACCAGCTTGTCACCAATCCCCTCAGCTGCCTCAACCTTGCCGTTGACAAGTCTGAAGTTCTTGTTGAATGGAGAAAGAGATATGAAGTCTCTCTTCTCGTAAGTGGTGTGATTTTTTGTGCCGGAGTCAAGACCGTAGGCTCATAGCATGAGTATTGTCCTCCATTTGTTGGAGGAACACTCAGCAATCAAGCTTGTGGGATCCTTCCCACCATGTCCTCCTTGCCATCCATCCCCATCTCCTCCCTCTCTCTTAGGTGCACGGCACTCATGGGCCCAGTGTCCAGCCTTGTCATAGTTACAGCAGTTTCCTTGGCGCTTTGCACCCCTTCCACTGTTTCTAGTGCTGTTTTTTCCCTTGTACCCAGAGGAGGAGGTATTGCGGAAGGTATCGTTGCTGCATGAGGCAAAGGCAGCCATGTTTGTTTCACTACTGCTATGACGCATGGCTTCATTCCGTACATACTCGGAGACTGTGGTATAGGAAACTTGATCTTCAGTCCACCCTCTAGTCACCATTATCATGGGGCCCCAGCTTTCCGGCAGCGTCATCTGAAACATTATGGCCTGCATATTGGGTTTCAGGTCCCTCCCCATGCCGCTGGCTTGTTGCAATAGCGTCTCAAACTTCTGCATAAAGGAAGAGACATCATCCTCTTTACCAAGCCTCATGCTAATGTTTTTTTGCAGAATGAAGAGACAGTTGGCAAGTGAGGAGGACTAAAACACCTTGCCGACTTTGGTGTATGCCGCGGCTGCCACTGTACAGCCACTGATGTGTGACAGGACTGAGAGTTGTATGGAGGACACAAGAATGGCGAGAGCCTTCTTGTTGAGCTTGACCCATGCCACAAGGTCAGCACCCTCTTCCTTTTGGTGCTGGGATAGTTCCGTCAAATTATCCTAGCAGATATTTGTCATCCATGATGATCCCAAACTGCCACTTCCAAAGCGCAAACCCCTGTCCATCAAACTTGAGGATGGGCGAATGATTCCCTGGTTCCCCTGTCCCTGCCACCCCTACAAGTACAACTACTACAGCTGCTGCACTAGTTGTTAATGTCGATGTACCTGTGTTTGAGGCCGCTGTAGGCTGTTGGTGAGAAGAGGTAACTGCTTCCCTTGATCATGTTGGCCGTTGCAAGCAGATGTAGGCTGATGTAGGCTGATGTCAGCTCCCAAGGTAGAAAGGTGCAGATGTGTTGCATTCCCCTATTGCTGATGTTGACCTGCAAACAGAGAAGTTGGGTTAGAGAGAAGGCGCTCTCAGTGCTTGTGACGTAGCGGTTGCGTGCGTGAAACTTCTCTGACCAGAGGAGTGGGCCCATAATGCTTTGTTAGCTAAAGAGCTAACACCTCTGGCAGAGAAGCCGCAAAAGCAGAAAGCTCACAAAGGTTTTTAGGCCTTCTGCTTTTGTTGACATGTTTTATGCACCCCAAACTTAATCAGGTATACGCTTCACCTTGAAGAGTACTAATGCCTTAGCATTACATGTCAAGAAGAGCTCAAGTCGTCAACACGCAAGATAGCAACAAGCAAGGGTTGATTGATCAGCATGTAAGACAAGTCCTTTCATAGTTGTTTCTCCAGTCCTAGAACTCAAAAGCACATTCATGGGAAGTGGCCTGAACCAGCCACATCACTAGTAGACTTGCACTGTGGGCTTGAAACGTAAGCATCCTGGTGTCAAGGTGACAGACCAACCTTGTAGCGTCCAAGAAGCTACAGAAGTTCTTTCTTGGAAGTTTCCATAGCAAACAAGATGTGTATGGGTCCAGGATCGAACTCATGACCTCCCACTTGGCCAAATCAACAAAATGGCCAAGACAACCACTCATCCACATGGTTTACTCAAAGGTCATATCGCACATGTGACAGAGTATAGTTGAATCACATCACAACGGATCCAGGGGTCATGCCTCCACAAGGGGAAGAGCATTCCTGATCCATCCTGAAACACTGAACAAGGAGCAAAAAAAATCAACACCCTGGACCCTAGACCTTGAACCCCTTTTTCTAAACCCAGAGCATAAATTCTCCACTGGAATTGTGGACTTTGGATCTTTGACCCTGGAATCTTGACCTTGGACCATGGACCATGTACCCTGAAATCTGAACATTAAACCCTAAACCTGAACCCTAAACCATGGACCTGGACCCTAAACCCTTAACCTTAAACCTGAACTGCAAACCTCCAACCCTGACCCTAAACCTTGACCATGTACCCTGAACCTTGAACACTATCCCATACCCCACTCCTTACCGCATACCCCATACCCCATAACTCACACCCTACACCCCATAACCCCACCACCTACCCCACACCCCATACCCCATACCCCACACCCCATACCCCACATACCTTGTACTCTGTACCCCATACCCTATACGCCATAACATACACCATGCACCCCCTACCTCCTACCCTTTACACCAAACCCCATATCCCATACCTCGTAACCCATACCCCATTCCCCATTCCCCATACCCCATACCCCATATCCCAAACCCCATACCCATACCCCATACCCATACCCATACCCCATATCCCATACCCC
>SZWC01002568.1:194720-205866 GCA_023375785.1 Penium margaritaceum | reverse complement strand
ACCTTGTACTCTGTACCCCATACCCTATACGCCATAACATACACCATGCACCCCCTACCTCCTACCCTTTACACCAAACCCCATATCCCATACCTCGTAACCCATACCCCATTCCCCATTCCCCATACCCCATACCCCATATCCCAAACCCCATACCCATACCCCATACCCATACCCATACCCCATATCCCATACCCCATACCCTATGTCCCATACCCCATATCCCATACCCCATACCCCATATCCCATACCCACGCGACACGTCGTGTGTCGCGTGGATCTCGAGTCGATGATCTAAAACAAGGCGGTGTTGTTGGAGACGTGCAGGACCCGGATGGTGGTCACGAATCTACTATCCCAATCTGCTGCATTCGCGGAAGCGTCGGAATGTTTTCTCGCTCCCACTCCAGCCGCAAGGTCCGCCTTCTTCTTCCGGCATTCGCGCGCCCAATGGCCCGGATTCTTGCAGTTGTGGCAGTACCCCTTCTTCTTCCTTCCTCCTCCACTGCCCCTGGTTGGTGCAGCACCACCCCCATGACCAGATTTGGTAATGAGAGCGACATCCAGTCCGCTTCTGACCTCCTCTCCCTTGCGCGGCTCCTCCTCAAACAACAGGTTCTCCTCCACATCGTTGAGGGAGACCTTGTCGCTGCGCTGGTCCAGGGCAACAATGAGAGGAGTGTAGCTGCTAGGAAGGCCAGAGAGGATGGTTAGCATGAGCACACACTTCTTGACAGGGTCCTCAATCGCAGCAAGCTGGTCAAAGAGAGACTTCACCATGTTGATGTAGTCGACAATGGATCCAGACTCATCCATCTTCACAGTGTGAAAGTGACGACGCAGCTGCATGTTCATGAGGATTGAATTGGAAGAATAAGTGGACTCAAGATTTTTCCAAACCTCCTTTGGCGTGAGGATGCCAAGGACAAGGAGTTGCTGCCGTTCGGCGAGGTGGAGGTAGATGGTTGCGAGGGCGCGGTCATGCTTCTCGCGATAGGTACGGGTCTCGCCAGGAGAGAGAGAGCTTTCTACTGGTTCCTTCTCCTTATTATTCACCTGGTTCTAGATACCCTTCTCCATCAGCACCATCTTCATGTTGTTGCTCCAGTTGAAGAAGTTTTTTCCTTCGATCTTGGCGATGTTGACGCCGGCTACCATAGAAACGGATGTCGCCATGGTAGTGCAACATTCAGCCCCCAAAACGACTCTCTCACATAACAGGGTGCAAGGAATGCCTCAAGGATGAGACAAAGCCTTGTTCTAGCTCTGATACCACTGATGGAAACTGGGGCAGCCCTCAGGGAGGTGATCAGGCTCACTAAGAGCCGCCTAGGCAGGACCAGCTGTTTGTGAGAGGGAGTTGCAGGTTGCACAGACAGAAATTACGGAAGCAAATGTAGGTTTGAAGAGAATGAGAATGTCTAAATGGACTCTTGAGTGAGAAATTAAACTGTCACAGATTTCTAAAAAGCCCTTATATGCCTCATTTGGCCTAGGGAGCACAGAGATGCACTCTGTCAAAGTCTACCCTCTAGCACGCTCTCCTAGCCTAGCAGGATGAGCGACAGTCACCTTGTCACACAAGATAATTATGTCTCACACCACTTGGACGACCAACAATCATTGTCTGCACCTTCTGTGAAGTCTCTTGAAGGTTCAACAGCCACCTTTTCTCCTTCAAGGCCGCTCTCAGCCGTCCTGGCCAATAATCCTGCCGCCTTTTGAGCTCAAAGTGCTCAGGTCGTCACTTGAACCCAACCCATGATCTCCAAACTTTGGAAATCCATATCTCACTCAAACGGACTCCGAATCAAGTTCCGTAAATTCCGTTGGAACCTGTAAAACATCCTCTATGAAACTTCATGCCAGATGANTCTCACACCACTTGGACGACCAACAATCATTGTCTGCACCTTCTGTGAAGTCTCTTGAAGGTTCAACAGCCACCTTTTCTCCTTCAAGGCCGCTCTCAGCCGTCCTGGCCAATAATCCTGCCGCCTTTTGAGCTCAAAGTGCTCAGGTCGTCACTTGAACCCAACCCATGATCTCCAAACTTTGGAAATCCATATCTCACTCAAACGGACTCCGAATCAAGTTCCGTAAATTCCGTTGGAACCTGTAAAACATCCTCTATGAAACTTCATGCCAGATGATTTTTATTGAGCAACCTATTTTTGTCACTTTCTAGCACTCATATCCATCAGGACCCTGGACCCTGAACCGTAAACCCTGAACCCGAACCCTAAACCAACACCCTGGACCATGGGCCCTGGACCCTAAACCCTAAACCTCAAACCCAAATAAAAAACCTCCAACCCTGAACCTAAACCCTAAACCCGTATTCCATACCCCATTCCTTATCCCATACCCCATACCGCATACCTCACACCCTACACCCCATACCCCCACCACCTACCCCGAACGACATACCCCAAACCCCACACCCCATACCCCACACCCCATACCCTAAACGTTGTACCCCATATCATATACCAAACACCCCCTACCCCCTACCCTTGACCCCAAACCCCATATCCCATACCCGGTAACCCATACCCCATTCTTCATTCCCCATACCCCATATCCCATACCCCATACCCATATCCCATACCCATACCCATACCCATACCCCATACCCTATACCCCATATCCCATGCCCCATACCCCATACCCCATACCCCATACCCCGCACCCCATACCCCATACCCACTTATCTAAGCAGAATTTTACTTTGCAAAGTATAGCTTTGAATTTTGACACCTATTTTTTTAACATTGAGCTTTGCTTCCGTGCAGTCTTGATGATCTAAAATTATTATTCAATGGTGATATTCAGTCAAGAGTAGCAATCCGTGTAAAGAATCACCGTCAATTCACTCAACAGAAACCACTAGATAACATAATCTGATGTCTCCATATTTCACAAGGAAGACACAAAAGCCTTTCAATCAAAGCATTCCTAGATATAGACCAGAAAACGATGATGTAGAAAGCATCTATGCATGATCACTGGAACCAAAAATGCATTCTGCCCAGTAAACCTCTTCAATTTTTCTAAAGTGATGCTAATCCGCCACGTCAACTCGCAAGCTATCTTATGGCCACTACAGTTGCGGCCTCTTAGCAACGCTTTGTGCCACATGTATGAGGCTTAGGTCTGTATGGTCCACGTCTGAATTTATATCACGTTTGTTTCCAAATGAACCTTGGACAAATTTCATAATATGCCGCAACCCCGACAAGAAATGCGTTCACTTGCAGACCGTTGAACTTCCTTTTGTACATCGGGCTGCAGTCAAATGCATTGGTGCCATGTAGTCAGCGCAGGAAGATTCATTTGCAAATGGCATCCAGACGGCTTTCAGAGGTCTATTTTGTATTGTGAAGAGAGCCTCCCATGCTTTGAACCTCCTTTTGCAAACAAGGGAAGCAAGCTCTTGGCGGAACATGCGAGGTTCCACCGACGATGTCATGAGAGTCCAGTGACTCTGGCTGCGTAACTGAATGCTTACATCAATCTCGTTCTGATCGTAGGATTCCACTCACTCCGTAGGAAACAAGATGAGGCTTCATCAGGTGTATCAATACAGAAAGCACTGTGTGACAAAATGAGCTTATCAGTGAAGTTACCGTTTGTGTAACATGAAGAATAACAGTGGACATCGTTAACAAGATTGATTTTGGCTTCTTCTTACACCTGACCACATACGCCTTTCCGATGGGGACATATTTCGAGATGGATACCCTCATGGCATCACCAGTAGAACTGCACACGGGCTCCATTTTTTTGTCACCACATCTATTTTTATGGGACTTGACTGTCATGTGGTCCGGTTTTGTCGTGTTTAATTTTGAGCTAGATGTTAAGTCAGTGATAATTCTGTTCCCACTCTTCTCACTACCTCCCTCCACGTAGCCTGGGTAGGCCCAACGACATCGACAGAAGAAACGGCATTAACATTGTTTGCTAAATCGCCAGTACTTCCAACAACGCCATAAGCATCAGTACCACCGCCACCAGCATGGCCAGCGGCATCAATTTTTGCATCATCAACAGTAGCACCAGCACAGCTATGCTGTCTTAGTGGGAACGCTAGGGCGCCCTCAAGTGATTAGAAATGTTTGGGTTTGTCAAAATTGCTTTAGGGAGGCAAGATGGTGGGGCTGGGCGGCTAAGGCTCCGCATGCACCAAGGCAGCGTAGGCAACTTCTGAAGTCAGCCATAGCTCAGAGCCGTTAGCGGAACCTCAGCCATGGCCGCGTCTGGCCTTAGACATTTCACTGCCAAGGCAATTGTTGACCTCGACAATGCGCTATTGCAAAAGAAGCACAAGTTGGAGTGCCGCAATCAAGGTAAGAGGCTGAAATATCAAGCATTCCTGCCGATGATGGGCTGCTACCGTTCATACTGCTGCCGCTACAGCTGTTACTCCCACTGCCACTGCTGCTGCGACTGCTTGTGCTGCAGAAGCCGCTATTGCTGCTATCTCATGGCGCTCTTCAGTGTGGATGGCAATCTTACTAGGTAGTCAGCCAAGCAGCTAATTAGCCAAGCAGCTGATCAGCCTAGTAGCTAATCAATCAAGAACCTTAGCAGATAATAAGCCAAGCATCTAATCAACCAAGAACCTGAACCCTGAACCTTGTTCCCTGAATTCTGAACGCGCAGGCTGGGCACTGCACTGGACTGCACTGTATGCTCTGTGTCAGCTTGACCTTGCAGCACTATGCTATCCACAGTGCATTATACACTGTAAAGAGGCGTGAGGACGTCATCACAAATGGTGACATGCCCTGGAGGTGTGGTGGCTTGTGCTGGTGAGTGGTTCATGCCATTCCACACCTGTGCCACTGCTAAAGGTGCAGAAAAAGTAGCAAAATGAGGCCAAGGCCAGGGAGGCAGCAACAGCGGTGGCAGGCTGAGGCTGAAGGTGCGGCCGGTGCTGCCTCGGAAGGTGAGAAGTAACTGCATTGTGAATCATTGCAAACTCAGCCCTAGACCCTCAGCCTGAATCCTGGACACTGGACCATGGACCCTGGACCCTGGACCCTGGACCTTGAACCCCTTACCCTTAACCCTCAACCATAAACCCTACACCAGAATCGTGGACCCTGCACCCTTGACCCTTAATTTTGGACCCACGACCATGGACCCTAGAACCTGAATCCTAAACCCAAAACCCGAACCCTAAACCAGCATTCTCGACCATGGGCCCTGGACCCTCAACCCTAAACCTTGAAACCAAACCGCAAACCTCCAACCCCGACCCTAAACCTTGACCATGTACCCTCAACCTAAACCCTAAACCCGTATTCCATACCACATTCCTTACCTCATACCCCATACCCCATACCTTACAGCCCGGTCCTTCATGTGAACCACATTGGTTTCGTAACTAGCACAGATACTCATCTTTCACGTGGACATTCATCTGTCCTGTAAACAGAACCGAAGAGATCCATTACATGTCCAAATCGGATGCATTAATGTGTTCCTAAAAAAATCAATGGGCGAAGTCTCATGTCAGATGGTCCAAAGTGATTGACGCTTAGCATCGGAGGTTTCCTTGGAGCCCCGACCTCACGCACCACATGTGTTACGACATGTCCATGTCAGGAGAATGGAAGGAGTGGAGAGAGCGAAAGCAGAAGCAAGTTGGAGCAAAGCGATTCGACAGACATGGAAATGCTGGCGGAAGCACAGAGCGATGCAGGAGTTAGCCAGAGAGCTTGAATAGGAGAGACGGGCCAAGGTAGAGCAGTGAGGTAGACAGGTCACAAGTGACAGAAAGTTGGAGCGGAGCATGCAGGGTTGATGGGGTGAATGATGCATTGAGCAGAGCTGAGTGAGAAGGTGAGGCTGCTGGAGCGAAGAGCTGCGAATGATGAGAGCTGGGAGTAGATGGAGATGGAAGAATGAGCAGTGGACAAGCAGAGTGAAGACATGGAGGTGAAGCCGCGGAACCAAAGGCAAACATGATGAAGAGAATGTTCTGGGTTGACTAGGAGGGAAGGAACATCCTCCTTCCATACGCACATAACAAGAAAATAATGGAAAGCAACGGCTTCTTCGCTAGACGAACGCATCTGCGACATGCACGCAATTTTTAGGGAGCAACTTGGATCTAGTGCATCAATCGTGCATAGTAGAGATCCGTTACGGCTTTTGGTTCCAGAGAGATGAAACTGTCAGGAGAATGCAATGAGAGGAGATAGCAAGGGTAGAAGCCGGTAGAAGCAATGGAACATGCTCAGGCACATAAGTACCTCTCTGCTCTCGTCATTCAATGACGAGAGCAGAGAGGTGTGATCAGTCCAGAGGAGTTAGTCGCAAAGCTTGAAGGGAGGCGAAGTACTGGAGTTGCAGGGTGGACAGGAGACAAAGAGAGAAACTGCGAGGGTGAGATGAATGATGGTGGACAAGTGCTGAGCAAAGGATCACAGAGCGAGGGGAGGTGAGCTGGGAATGGTTGGCGAAGGCAGGAGGAGCGAGAAGCGAGCAGGGCAAAGACACGGCGGTGAAGCCGCGGAACCAAAGGAGAACAGGATGGGAATAACTGTTCTGGTTAAACTCGATGGAATGAACATCCTCGGTATATATGGACAGAACAGGACAAAGTGTGTAGACAACGGCTTCTTTCCGCTAGCCAGATGCGGGTGACACATGGCACTTTCTTAGGGGATCTCTTGACCATTTCGGTCTCAATGGGTAGTTTCCCGAGAGCTGTTGGGCAAGTTGGTTCGGTGCAGAGCCTGAACCTTTATTGAGAACTCGAATATTTTCCAAGGGGCTTGTCTGTGGCAGATTCTAGTTCCAACACCCCCCATGAATCTGAGAAGGTTGTAGAAGAGTGACCTCTGATGTCAGTGGTACTATACATCCTCCCACATGGGTGAATGCTCCACTCCACAGTGCATAAGAAGATTGTTCCACATTTTCTGGAGATTAGAAGGAAATTCATCTACCAGCTGATGAAGTTTGCGTCCAAGGACTTTTTTGAGGCCTTCCCTGATTTCTTGGTTGATCTGGACCTTATAGAGGCGGAGGGTTTCATCAGAAACGGTTCGCCCCAGGTAGTTCAGACTCCCAAGGAGAGCATCGGTGATTCCGTAGCCGTGCAGGAGTTCAGGGTACAGAGCCTTGTACACTTGCTTTGCCCAATCTTGTGCTGTGAAGGGGCGAGATGTGTGGTGCAAGACAAGCACTCTTCCAGTGAGGTCAGGGAAGCTGTCGTTGTCCTGACACGTGGTTGTAATCCACTGCTTCCTCCAGGCTTGTTGTAAGACACGATGCCATAATTCAGGAATAGAGATGGTTTTCAGTTGGTGATGGAGGTAGGAAGGATGGAGCGGCTCCCTAAGCAGACGATAGACGTTGAAGAAGGCACCGTCGCAGTCTGGAATGGGGTGATGTGGCGAGCGAAGGTGTTCGTAGTATCCGGTGAGGAGCTGCGCCATGTTGTATTGGTTGATGGGGGTCCTTTGTGCCAGAGTTGATGAAAACTTGGCAGCCCTCAGGGAGGTGATCAGGCTCACTAAGAGCCGCCTAGGCAGGACCAACTGTTTGTGAGAGGGAGTTGCAGGTTGCACAGACAGAAATTACGGAAGCAAATGTAGGTCTGCAGAGAACGCGAATGTCTGAATCAACTCTTGAGTGACAAAGTAAATCAACAAAGCTTTCTAACAAGCCCTTATATGCCTCATTTGGCTAAGGGAGCACTGAGATCCACTCTGTCAAAGCTCACCCTCTAGCACACTCCTAGCCTAGCGGGATGAGCGGCAGTCACACTCTCACACAAGAGAATTACCATCCCTGCCATGTGCACGACCAATAATCTTGGTGGGGACCTTCTTTGAAGCTNTACATCATCACAGCTTTCTAACAAGCCCTTATATGCCTCATTTGGCTAAGGGAGCACTGAGATCCACTCTGTCAAAGCTCACCCTCTAGCACACTCCTAGCCTAGCGGGATGAGCGGCAGTCACACTCTCACACAAGAGAATTACCATCCCTGCCATGTGCACAACCAATAATCTTGGTGGGGACCTTCCTTGAAGCTACCTGAAGGTCCTCCTGCCGCCTTTCTACCCTGAAGGCCGCTCCAAACCTCCTTGGCCAATAATTGTGGCCGTCATTGCTGCTGGTAGTGCAGGAGCCATCACTTGAACCGGACCCATCGCCACCAAACCTTGAAAATCCATATCTCCCTCAAACGGACTCCAAATCGAGTTCCGTAAAGTGCTACAGAACCAGCAAAACATCCTCTATTCACTTTTGTGACCTGATGATTTTTATCGAGCAACCTATTTTTGTCACTTTCTGGCACTCTCATATCCATCATTCTCCCACTTTGCAAGAATAAAAATCACACAAGTCCGCACTGTCCCCTCAGCTGCTGAAAGCGGTGCGCTGCCAGCGGCTTGGTCAGGAAGTCTGCCAGCATCATGCTTGAAGGGCAGAACTTGATCTTCAACACCTGCTTCGCCACGAGCTCGCGGATGAAGTGGTACCGCAGGTCGATGTGCTTGGTGCGGGCGTGAAACTCCGCGTTCTTGGCCAGAGCAATGGCGCTCATGTTGTCACAGTAGATGGTGGTCGCTGTGGTCTGCTTCTGTCCAAGGCTTGCCAGCAGCTCACGCATCCACACGGCTTCCTTTGCTGCTTCACTCAGGGCGATGTACTCTGCTTCGGTGGAGGAGAGGGAAACACACTCTTGCTTCTTGCTCCTCCAGCTGATTGCACCTCCCCCGAGCACAAACACGAACCCACTGGTCGACCTCCTTGTGTCCAGGTCACCTCCCCAATCTGCGTCGCTGTAGCCGATGAGGATGGGGCTGTTGTTGCCGTTAAAGGTGA
Organism: Penium margaritaceum; assembly: GCA_023375785.1. NCBI lineage: Eukaryota > Viridiplantae > Streptophyta > Zygnematophyceae > Desmidiales > Peniaceae > Penium > Penium margaritaceum. The sequence goes on along the minus strand of SZWC01002568.1, from coordinate 197,010 downwards.
GGCAAAGGCTGCTGCTACTGTCAAGGTAGCGCAACACGCGCTTGACCGCCTCCCAATGCGGCACGCCCGGATTCGCGCAAAACTTGCTCAGAACTCCCACTGCTTGGCTGATGTCGAGGCGCGTGCCAACTGCTGCGTACATGAGGCTTCCAACTGCTGCTTGGTACGACACTGCTTCCATGCGGCTGCTCTCTTGCATGCCGCGAGGAGTCTGCGTCGTGCTCAGCTTTGCTCCCACTTCCAGTGGTGTCGCTGCCTTGCGCGCTCCTGCCATGTTGAAGCGCTTGACGATGTCGCTCACGTACGTGCTCTGCGACAACTCCAAAGTCTGCTGCTGCCGGTCACGCTTGACCTGAAGGCCAAGGTAGTAACTGAGCTCTCCCATGTCTTTCATGTCGAACCTGGCAGCAAGGGACTGCTTCACATCGTCCAAAAGAGACTTGGAGNGATGCAATGAGCAGATCATCAACATAGAGCAAGATGATGACCTGGCTTGCCTCTTGAGTGCGCCCATAGACTGCATGATCAGCTTCACTACGCACAAAGCCAAGGCCAGCCAGCTGCTCATCCATCTTGTGGTACCATGCTCGTGGTGCTTGCTTCAGGCCGTAGAGGGCCTTCACAAGCTTGCACACCAAATCCGCCTTTCCCTCCACCACATACCCCTCCGGCTGCTCCACGTACACATCCTCCTCAAGGTCACCATTCAGAAATGCACACGTCACATCCATTTGGTGCACCTCCCAGTCCATAGCAGCAGCAAGAGCGAGGATCGCTCAGATGGATGGGAACTTAGCGTCAGGTGCAAATGTCTCATTGTAATCCACACCCTCAGTCTGCGCATACCCCTTTGCAACCAACCGTGCTTTGTACCTGAGCACCTTACCATCCGCACCACGCTTGCGCCTCAAGATCCACCGGCATCCGATCACCCGGCTGCCGCGTGGAGCCTCCTCGAGAGTCCAGGTGCCGTTCTTCATGAGCGCACCATACTCCTCATCTGCTGCGGCACGCCAATCTGCCGCCTTGGCGCTGCGCATGGCTTCAGCGAATGTGGCTGGGTCATCGGTGACTGTGAGGAAGAGAAGCTCAAGGTCAGATGACTCCGTTGGTGGTGGAACGGTGCACAGGTTCACCAGCTCCTCCAGTGGCCTCTGTTTGTTTGCGAGGCGCTCGGATTGCCTCAGCGGCTCCCCACTCTCCTTTGCACCTTTGTTGAGGCGTGCAGACCTTCGTGGCAGCTGTTGTGCGTTGCTTTGCTGCTCCTCCGCATCAGATTCTGCTGCCAGCTCCTTCTCCTTCCCAGCTCCCTCCACCTCCTTGTCGTTGCCGCTGTCACCGCCATCTTCCGCATCGCCCTCTTCTGCTACCGGTACTTCTCCCACTTCAGGTACAAGTGCGGGAGCAAGTGGAACAGCAGTCATAGGGCTCCAAGTCCAGCCCTTCACGTCCTCTTGGAAGATGACGTCGCGGCTGCGGATGATCTTGCGAGCAGCGAGGTTGTAGAGGCGGTATCCCATGGTGTCGTAGCCGAGGAAGGCGGCCTTCACCGACTTTGCGTCCAGCTTGTTACGGCTGCCGGCAGGCACGTGCACGAATGCGCCACACCCGAAGAATTTCAGATGCGACACTGTTGGCTTGCGTCCCGTCCACACCTCCTCCGGTGTCATCAGCGGCACGGCGCGCGTGGGACTTTGGTTTTTCAGGTACACGGCAGTGTTGACCGCTTCCTTCCAGAAGGTTGGCGGGAGCTCCGCGTCTTGGAGCATGCTGCGAACACGCTCCATGACTGTGTGGTTCACGCGTTCAGCCATGCCATTTAGCTGCGGTGTTCCAGGTGGGGTGACCTTGTGCTTGATCCCGCGGCGCTTGAGGAAGATGCGGAACTTGTTGGAGAGGTACTCTCCTCCACCATCGGTGCGAAGCACCTTCAACCGCCTGCCACTCTCATTCTGTGCAGCAGCAATCCACACCTTGAAAGCATCAAAGCACTCATCCTTTCCAGCCAGGAATGACACCCACGTCTTCCTCGACTTGTCATCAATGAACGTGACAAAGTACAACTTGCCGGACAAGGATTGTGATGGCATGGGACCACACAAATCAGAGTGAACGAGTGAGAGAAGTTCAGCCACACCCTTCCCTTCCCCCGTGAAAGGAGAGCGAGCTTGCTTCCCTTCAATGCAACTCTCACAAGCCGTTGCACCAGGCTGCTTCACCCCCTTGAGCTCCAGGCCGCGAACCATCTGCTGCATGGAGATGATGGCGCCAAAGCCGAGGTGACCGAGCC